>ONZH01014776.1:0-29895 GCA_900303285.1 Rhinella marina | reverse complement strand
GGTGGATCTTGTGATATTTTTTATAGAGCCGGTTGATACGGGTGCAGCGATACCTAATATGTCTACTTTTTCTTTTTTTGACCATTTTTTTAACTTTTCTTGGGGGGAATGTTTTGGGTTTTTTTTACTTGAAAATTATTTAAACTTTATTTTTTTTTTATTTTATTTTTTAACTTTTGGAGGTCTGATCCCCTTTACAATGAATGTAATGTGGCCCTGGCTCCCTGGATCTCACAGGCTTCTGTAGAAGGCATCCGGCTGCCATCCAAGCCATCAGGTCCCTGTCACAGCAACGCGGGGACCCGATGGCATCGCTTCACACCTCATGTGCCGCGGTCAGCACTGAGCATCAGCATCAGTGTTTTCACCAATGCCCGCACATTCAGCAGGGGTTCGGCAAGTGGGCATAGCTGGACCCCAGCCACTGATCGGGCATGTGCAGGAGTTACTACGGCGCTGGCCATCAAGCCCCTTCACACAGAGCCATACTATTACAGCGCTGGGCATGGCTACCAGCCCCACGGGTACAAAATCCAGCTATTGGGTGGCACAAGCAATACCTTCAGACATTCAGGAAGCAGCTTCTCCAGGTATGGCCACATGCTTAGCTCTACACTGGGCTTTTTATTAGGTCCTAATCAGCCCATGTGATCGTCAGGTGTGGCGCGATTAGAAGCCCAGGACCGGAGCGCCAGGTGGAGTGAGCGTCCCACTGCCAAGCTCACTCACTCCAGTATAAGCAGGCCCAGTACTAACTTTGCAACTTGTCTATGTTAGCTATGGCTAACAAAGACAACACAGGCTATCAATCCTGCTTATGCTGTGTCTGAGTTAGGCCTCATGCACACGACGTCTAAGTAGCGGCCGTCACACGGCCATTTTTTGTGCCAATGTCAACCTATGGGGCTATTCACATGGCCTTTTTTTAACGGCCAGTGAATAGCGTCCGTCCAGAAATAGGACATGTCCTATTTCTGGCCCGTTTTCACGGCCTGACTGCCTCATTGAAATAAATGGGGCAGTTTTTAACGGCCGATTGACAGGAGTGCTCCCATCTACCGGCCGTTAAAAACGGGTACCATATGGCTACTCACCCTACCCACTTGCTCGCGCAGTGCAGTCTCCAGTCTTCATTGAGCAGGCCCTGCCGATGGACCTGTGTTATGCGCGGTGACGTCATCACGTTGGCGCGGTCAGTGACATCATCACTCACATCGCAGGTCTTTCGGCAGGCCCTGTGCGTGAGAGAAGAGACTGCTGCAGCGCGAGCAAGTGGAGAAGGTGAGGTTTTTTGTTTTTTTTTAAATCATCAAAAAGCAGCTGTGGGGGCATTTATTTAAACCATGGGGGACATTATTTTACCAGGAGGCCTACATGGGGGACATTATTTTACTAGGGGGCCTACATGGGGGACATTATTTTACCAGGGGGCCAGCATGGGGGACATTATTTTAGCTGGGACACTATAAAAAATTATTTACACCATGGGGGACATTATTTTAGTTAGTGGCACTATGGAGGACATTATGGGCAACATGGGGTTCGTAACGAATCTGATTAAAATAACGGCGATGCAAAATATACGCATATTTATTGAGAATGTACGCTAATGCGTACGCTAATGCGTTAGAATTCATAAAATGCGTACACATTAGCGAATATTCTCAAATATGCGTATATTTTGCGTCGCCGTTATTTTGAGCGAACCGAACCGTAACAAACCAGATTCTTAACGAATCTGGTAAAAAAAAAAACGGCGACGCAAAACTGTACTTTTTTCACAGAATAGACCAGGATACAAGGGATTATTACTCCTATAATCCCTTGTATCCTGGTTTTCTGTGAAAAAAAAGATGTGTGACGTCACCCCCACAGCCCCGGAAGTGCCTGAGCGTGCCGACATTTTGTCAGTGCGTCTTCAGACATCCAAGAGAAAGGAGCTCAATAGATAGAGAGGGAAAAGAGATAGATAGATAGATAGATAGATAGATAGATAGATAGATAGATAGATAGATAGATAGATAGATAGATAGATAGATAGTCAAACAAGTAGATAGATACAGGGAGAGATAGAGAAGAAATAGAAAGGGTTAGTGAGAGAAGCAGGAGAGAGGAAGAGAAAGCTAGATATAGAAGTTAAGGTGATAGATAGGGAAAGGGGCTGAGAAAGCAAGAGATAGGTAGAGATAGGGAGAGGAAGTCATATAAATAAAAAAATTGTGACATCTAGGGAGAGATAGGGTGAGAAAAAAATAGTGAGAGAAAAGAGTCAGGACAGGTAGCATTCCTGTTCCGTGACCGTACACGCTACACGTTGCTGCTCAGCTGGGTGCTGTCAACCCCGTTTAGCCACAACAAAAACAGTAAAAAAAAAACTCCAAAAAAAAGTTATAAACAAATTTTAAAAAAAAAAATTAAAAAAAGTTAAAAAAAAAAAATAAAAAAAGTTATAAAAAAATCAAGTTTAAAAAAGTATAAAAAAATACATCATTAAATTTTCCCCCACACAATAAAAAAATGTCCAAGCGTCCTACTTCCAGCACTTTCCAGGTAAGGAGTGCAACAGGAAGCGGTGAGGGTAGGAGAAGTGGCAGCAACAGGCCCGGTGGCAGCCGGGGTAACAGGCGTGGCAGCAGGGTGCAGCTACCCCTGACGGCCACTGGTCAAGTAAGAACCACACAGCCAGCGGTTCTAGATTGGCTTACCCAATCCTCCAGTTCCACCGCCCAAAGCTCCCAAACGAGGAGTCAAGCATCTGCTGGATCATCTGACACCACCCTTACATGGGACGGTCAGCGAGAGTCCTCTGCCCCATCCCCTGTTATTAGAATGCCACTCAACTTTGGGGCACCTTCTGCCAGGGAACTCTTTGCAAACCTTGATCTTCCCTTGGAGTCTCTACCACTTTTTAGTGATGAGGAGGAGGAGGAAGTCCACCAAAGTCAGCGGGTGGAACGTACTGAGACTCCAGAGGAGGTGTTGGCTGTAAGCAGTCAACAGAGCTAGGGAGGGGCATCCAGTGCCACACCTGATATCCTGTCCCAGCCACCGGAGGAAAGTAGCAGTGGTCCTGACTTTGATGATGATGTCGCTGATCGGACATGGTGCCCTCAAGCAGCATTATCCTCAGCATCATCGGTGGAGGAAATAGAGGTGCCACCGACACAGCAACATCTCACTATTGCAAGCAACCGAGGCACAAGAGGGAGGGGTAGAAGAGAAGCTACCAGGCAGAGATCACCCTCTCAAAGCCTTGGTCCTGAGAGGGCACCCTCAGGCAGCAGTAGCAGTCAACAGCCAGCAAGACCCCCCGTGGCTGTCAGCAAACCACAGTCCTCAGTCGTCTGGCAGTTCTTCCGCCTGTGGACAGATAAGCATATCGCTTTGTGCCTGCTGTGCAATGAGAGGGTCAGTCATGGTAGGGGTGATAATCTCGGGACAACATCCATGCGAAAGCATATGGAAAGGCAATACCAACAGGCCTGGAAGAACCGTGACCCCAATACCACCTCCTGTCAGGATGCACCATACACTGCAGATCCCATCATGCAGCATCCTATCACTGGAACTCAGGGCTCGTCAGCCTCAGTTGCCAGCAGCAGCACAGTGTCACTGGCATGTACACCGCCAATGAGGCAGCAATCCCTGACTGAGTCCATGGGCAGACGTCAGGTGTATTCCAGCAGCCATCCCATGGCCCAGAAACTGAACGGACACCTGGTTAAGCTGCTGGTGCTTCAGTCCCTGCCCTTCAACCTCGTGGACTCCCAGCCTTTCAGGGATTTCATGGTGTGTGCGCACCCCAGATGGCGAGTCCCCAGCCGCCACTACATCTCTGGAAAAGCTGTCCCATCACTGCACAGTTATGTGCAGAAAAAGGTGGGCGACTCATTGGGACTCTCGGTGTCCAAGAGTGTGCACCTGAGTGCTGATGTCTGGACCGTCTGTACGAGCAAAGGTCAGCCGTTACAGACTACCTCATGGGGCAATCAGGCAGCTTCACGCCACACTGCGACTTCCAAGTCACACACTGGAGGATGATGCGTGAAGTCTGCCAATTGTTGATCCCTTTTGAGGACGCAACTTTGTTTGTGAGCAGGAATGACTATGGGATCAACGACTTCATTCCACTCGTCCATGTTCTGGAAAGTGCGCTGAAAAGCATCATCAGCGAGGATTCCCAGGCCACCACTCCAAGGCTGAACATCGCCTTGAGCCCAGAGATGGATGAAGTGCAGATGGAGGGTGAGGAGGAGGAAGATGTCCATGCCCAGCCATTGCACACACCGCCACCTGGCTTCTCTGCCAGGCAGGGGACGTGCGCAATGGTCATAAGTGCCAGGGACGTGGCTGGTGCGCACTCTCGCTCGCGGCCTGTTACTGGTCGCTGGAAAACGCAAGCAATATAGTGTCTATTTATTTTCTGTTCATTGGTATCTCATGAGTTAAGTTTTTGTTCCTTGCTTCTCCTCCCAGCTGGTTTGGTGGGGTCTGCTAGGTATTTAAGGCCCTCTAACTTTTACCTAGCTGCCAGTGTTTGGAGTTTCCTTGCTACTACCTGGTTTGACATTCTTGCTCTGCAGTTTAGACTCTTTATGTTCTTTGACCCTTGGCGTGTTTTTGACTACTTCTCTCTGCTTGCTGATTTGGTTCCTGACGTACTCTCCTGGTTTTGACGCGGCTACCTGACTACCCATTTGGTTCTTGTTTGTCTGTCTTGTTTGTCTTCCCATCCCCCCCACTTTTGTTAGTGTATTTTCAGTCTTCTGGTTGTCGGCTCAGGAGTTAGCCTGAGAGGGCAATAGGCAGGGAAAGGGGTTGGGATTAAGCTTAGGGATCACCACCCCTTATCTGTGTATCCCAGCCCTGACAGATATGTCTGCTTCACTAACCACTTGGAGAACATAATGTGTTCACAGTCTAGTTATCAATAACATGTGGGGTGACATGATCCTAGTGCTTTAAAATATTACACTTCAGTTAATTAGGGGTTCGTATTTACGGGATATCCATACTGGGTGTTCCTCCCAGGGTCCTGGGGAAAACTCAGCTTCCTCCCTGATGGTTGGAGCTACAAAAGATAAAGCATAAATTTAGTTTATATTTTGAAGACAGAAGTTCCACCAATTACATTTTTTATTTTACCTACCTTCTACCTCAGGTAGCTGGGCTGGTGGTGTATTAGGGGCCGGTGGGCTCCTCTCAGGGTGGGGTGGAGGAGGGGCAGAGGAGCTCCTCTCTGGTGCAGCAGCTGTCAAAATTTAAATAATGGCATTACATTCAACTCAAATGAACAGTTGTATTATTCTGATGTTGATACATCTGAATAGTTTGGGGCTGGATCCCATTCCTAACCACTAGTGCTCTTATATCCCTGCTGCTGCACTCCCACATAGCCTGGATTAAAAATAAATTAAAAATGTTTACACATTCTAGAAGGTCCTTCAGGGGCAACATTCGTGACGTCGTTGACGTTGCTCTGCAACATAAATCCATACACAATTGTTATGATGACCGTTTTAATACTAACACTGTATACTACTATGAAGATATTATGGGTGAGAGGAGGGCGATATGATGTGGAGTGGGCATTTCATGTGAAGGGATCATCATAGAATATCTGGGATGCATAATTGATGGAGGGAGCATTTGTTGGGAGGGTTGAATGAATGACTAAAAGATTGTGTGTCACATTCTGCAGGTACAAACATAACAAATATGAATACAGCACATACAATGCACTAGTATACCATAGCTCCAGTCCAAACCATTCCGCATTCGGCGGGACAGTCAGGATTTTATCGGCTGTGTCCAGGAACGGGTGGCTATGTCCCGTGGTCAGCTGTCTTTGCATCCATAGGAAGCAGAGACGGGTAACGGTAAGCAGGGAGCAGTCCCTTCACCTTCCCTGACGTCCAATATAATGTCTCCTTGTGGCCCCCATACAGTATAATGTCTCCTTGTGGCCCCCATACAGTATAATGTCTCCTTGTGGCTGCCCCATACAGTATAATGTCTTCTCCTTGTGGCCCCCATACAGTATAATGTCTTCTCCTTGTGGCCCCCATACAGTATAATGTCTTCTCCTTGTGGCCCCCATACAGTATAATGTCGCCTTGTGGCTGCCCCCATACAGTATAATGTCTTCTCCTTGTGGACCCAAGTGTTTTTTTCTTCTAAATGGGTATTTATTGTGATAAATTTCTTAATATCGTTATCGTGGGAATATATTTTATATCGCCCACTCCAGTCACATTAGCTGCAGCATTGAGCACATCTTTTAGGAGGCAGCGCTAACTATGAAGGGGCATATATCTAAGGGGACTTTCTTTCACACTAGTGCATTTGCCTGATACAAATGGGAGAACGGCCAGCCCCTTTAACAATAACAGAGGATGGCACTGATCCGGCCACAACACTGGCAATTGGCAGGACAAATACTGCAGAACAGCCTGCCGGATCACCGCCACATATGTGAAAGTAGCCTAAGGCAAATTACTGTGAAGGGGCACGTATCTGAGAATATCTTCACTTGTTTGAGTGGAGTTAGAGGCGTGGCCTAGCATGAAATAAAATTTCTGCAGGGCACTACGCACGCCCACGTTGTCCTTCTATACGGTTTTCATTATTGGCACTGGTATCAGGGTTGCCAACCACTATTTTTTTTTCTGGACAACTTTGGACAACTTATCCCAAAATCACGGATGGTCAACATTTTTTAAGGAAAAAATTGAAAACCATAATGAAGGATAAATATAAAGTAATAAAGGTCTATAGCTCAATATACTGATCAGAACTCATTACCACCATTTACTGTGAGCAGAAAAATGATGATAATTACCACCAAAATAATGTAGTATCGCCAGCCTCTAAAAAATCACGGACACCTCTATTTTTTTCATGGACATAGGAAAAAAGTTGCCTATTTTTACGGACTGTCCAGAAATTTGTGGATGGTTGGCAACCCTGACTGGTATATATACAATACAGTACACTAATTTATTAACATGATTTTACTTTTCAAATATTTTGTTGCTTACCCCTTCTTATCTCCTCCCGTATCTCCTTTAGCCACTCTGGGGTCTTTATTTTGAGATCCGACCATCGGCGTTGTATCTGGCCCGGGGTCCGCACAGTCCTACACCGATGTAGCAGGCCTCGGATCACCACATCTATGACCTCCTTTTTGTGGACATGTTGATGGCGGTGTGGGCCTTCATAGTTCTCCCGGTCCATGACACGGACCATGTATTTGAGCTCATCAGAGCTAAAAGCAGCTGCTCGTCTTGCCATCGCTATGCCTCTACGTCGTGCGTGCGTACGTACGTACGTACGTACAAATAGTACGCTAAAGATTTGTACGCTAATGCGTATGTATTCCGTTAAGTAGCATACTTCTAACAACGCTAGACTGTATGTTCGTTACTTGAGTAGGAATGTTCGCATTAGCGTACGCATTAGTTTAAATTCTCAAATATGCGTATATTTTGCGTCGCCGTTGTTGAAGTCACTGATTTTTTCCACTTTTTTCATTGTAATAGCAACTGCAAGTAAACAAAACTATACCCTACCAGACTCCCATTATTGTTGCAGCAATTATTCAGCCGTTATAGCAAGGTTCGTTTTAGGTTCGGTTCGTACGAATCCGAACTTCACGAAAATTCGCCGAACCGAACTGAACTTTTCAAAAGTTCGCTCATCCCTAGTCATAATTATAGAAATAACTGCCAATCCAATTCATCAATTTTCATGTCCGTTTTTAACGGACATGAAAAACTGATACAAAACGGATGCAAAACGGACATTAAAAATGGACACACGGCCAGAAAATGGATGCACACACTGATGCAAAATGGCCATGAAAAACTGACAGTGTGTCCATTTTTAACGGACGTCTTTTTTTTCACTGTCGTGTGCATGTAGCTGTAGCCTTTTGGTTCCCAGAGACACACCCAAGGCTTACCACACAGCAGTTAACCATTTCAGTGACAGATATGTGTTCTCCCAAACCATGCCCTTCTTACACCCTACACTATCTGTCCCTTCTTGCAGCAGCTCTCCCTGACTAAAGCCTCATTCACACGTCAGTGTTCGGTCAGTGATTTCCATCAGTGATTGTGAACCAAAACCAGGTTAGGCTCTAAACACAGATCAGGTGCAGATCTCTTCCTTATACATTATGTCTGTTGAGGCTCCAATCCTGGTTTTGGCTCACAATCACTGATGGAAATCACTGACCTTAACACTCACATGTGAATGAGGCATAAGACTGAGCCGGGTCACATGTCACCGGGTGCTATATAGCACCCGATGACACGTTCCCGGCCAGCCAATCACTGTAATGCCAGTAGCTAACATGGTTATGGCATTACAGTGAATGCCAGTACCTCCCCGCACGCTAATTGGTTAAGTAGTATAGTATTCGGCCGAGCATGCTCGCTCAACACTAATAATAATCTTTATTTATATAGCACTAACATATCCCACAGCGCTTTACAATTCAGGGGTTCATGTACAATTAACCACTTCCATGTTATTACATATCTCGACCCATATAACTTACTTTCATCCATCTCATATTTTGACTCCCTAGAGAACAAAGCCCTGAAGATTTGCTCTTTTCTCTCTTTAGACTTTCCATCTGTTAACCATTCTACAACCAGCCACACATCTCTATGTCTCCACCTTCATTTGGCATTTTTCCTATGTCAGCTTTTCAAGACCTTTAGCACTCATTCCTCAGCTTCCTTCTCTCCTCTGCCTATGCCGGCCGTACCTCATCCTCCAAGGAGGGTAGAGGGGTGCATCCAGACTACACAGAAGCCCCTCTAGCTTCACCTGACTGACTCCATAGACATTCTCACTCACAATTATAAACTGGGAAATCTACTATCAGGTCTTAAATGCCAGTCAACAATCTTATATGCCAGTCAAAATAGCCTTAATCCTTCCAAGAGTGTTACAACATGCAATTTATGGAATTTGTTTGCTCACCGACTTCTACACTCATCATACCTCCGTAGTAGCACACACGCCAACCTTTAGGTCTCTTTCACACGGGCGTCACGGATTCAGTCCGGATGCGTTCCGGAAAATACGAACGCATCCGCACCAATCCGCACGCAATCGCAGTCTTGACTGCGATTGCGTACGTTCGTTCAGTTTTTTCCACGCGGGTGCGAAGCATTTTAATGCGTTTTTCACGCGAGTCTCTTAGCAACCATCAGTGAATCACGCAGTTATTCACGCAGCCCCATTCACTTCAATGGAGCCAGGGCTGCGTGAAAAACGCAGAATATAGAACATGCTGCGATTTTCACGCAACGGCGAACTGATGCGTGAAAAAATTCGCCCATGTGAAAAGCCCCATTGAAATGAATGGGTCTGGATTTAGTGCAGGTGCAATGCGTTCGCATCACACCTGTGCGGAAATCTCGCCCGTGCGAAAGGGGCCTTCCTCAACCTCACACTCACTTCATAATCCACGTACAATCCCTTTTCTACTTACACTGCTGTAGTCTCGCTATTCGTTAACGCACACATTGTATTACTTATTATTGCAAAATTCGTCAAAAGGCCAGTTACACCTTAAACATTACACAGTAAACTGGCTCCTTCATGCTAAATCAGTTATTACAATTATTTATTTCATTCATGACCTGAGTTCCTGGATCTCTCCACTGACCATATACACAACCTTCAGCTGCCTAAATTGTTGCTTGTCTAAAACATCCTTCCCCTGGAAATATATGTGGAAACTGACTCTATATTGGTCACTCCATCCAGATCATTAGAGAAGAGGCTGCAATAATATTCTCCCTGTTTTTTTGCAACTATCTATCCAAGAGTCAGATTCAGCTTCCCTTCCTTCCCCCTCCTCCGGCTGGTCACTTTGTCTTCAGACTCCAGCCAGATCCATCCCCCCTACCTTAATGCAAAGGGGTCAGGGAGCTCAATGGGAGACAGATGAGAGGCGAAGGTAGAACATAGAGGGGGCTCTGATACTTTAGGAGACTGAATAACTCCAAACTCTGTTACATTTGAACCAGGGAGATCTGATTTATTTTTTCTCTCCTTGTATAAACTGCCTCAAACCAGTCTATAGTCCATTACTTTACCGTTGTCAGGGGTCTTTAGGATTTTGTGATATGGGGTGGGGCAGACAGGACTACATCAGGCTTTTGTTCTTCACCAGCTGGTACACATGAAACTTCTTGCTGTTCCCTATTCAGCAGCTATATTTGTAGTTGATCTTTCCCTGATGTGGTGGCTTCAATATACTTATGCAAGTGATTCAAATGGACTTCAGAAAAGCTTCCTGCCTCTGGCCAGAAGACAGCAGGCGATAATGTCCCTTTGTGCCACTTCCCACACCACTTCTCTAATTCCTTTTTATCATCAAGGTATTCCTGACACATGACTGTTAATAGAGATGTCATGGTCTGTTCACAATCTCAAATCACAAAAGATATTAGTAAATTATGTCACTAATGGAGGTGTAACTCAAGGTCACAAACACTCCAGCAGAGCGGTGTGCCATGCTTTGCTAGGTACCGATACTAGTAATACGGCACCAGTTAGTACAATAGTTAGTTTTTCAGCTTACTTGCCATTCGCAGGGTAACATCTACTGACACCACTCACTACACAGCAAGTGTCCCCTTACCTTAATGCAAGCTGAGGTAACAACACAGTCGCGGATTCTACTCCTCCACAGTCCAGAGCACAACACCAAAGGTGTGTCTGCTTAACAAAATGTGGAGTTTCAATCACTCAGCGTATGGAACAAATAGTTAGTACAGACAGTTTACTAGTGTTGAGCAAGCATGCTCGGCCAAATACGATATTCGGCCGAGCATGGCGGCGCTCAGAACCACGCAGTGATCGGCCAAACACCGAGTGTGCTCGAGCCCCATGCCCGAGTCCCCTCCCCGCACGTTTCCTGGCTGCTATGCAGCCAATCATCATGCAGGTGGGTACTGGCATTCACTGTAATGCCGTAGCCATGTTGGCTACTGGCATTACACTGATTGGATGGCCTGCATCATGTCATCGGGTGCTATATAGCACCCGGTGACATGTGACCCGGCTCAGTCCAAGTCAGGGAGAGATGCTGCAAGGAGGGACAGATAGTGTAGGGATAGAAATTGGCTAGGCAGGGCTAGTTTTTCCTTTTAAGGGCAATTATATCTGGCTGAAATATATTTTTTGTGGGGAGGGTCGAAAATTGTGCAAGGTTGCCTGACCTAAGCACAACCTGCACAGCGTGTGCATTATAACTTATCTGTATCCTATATACCTGACATCCGTTGCTATTTTTTCTGCCGCTAATCAAGGCAACATTACCTGTGATGTGTCTGCATTATAATGTTTCTATATTCAATATACATGACATCCGTTGCTATTTTTTTCTGCCGTTAATCAAGGCGACATTACCAGTGTTGTGTCTGTATTATAATGTTACTATATACAATATAACTGACATCCATTGCTATTTTTTCTGCCGCTAATCAAGGCGACATTACCTGTGATGTGTCTGCATTATAACGTTTCTATATTCAATATACATGACATCCGTTGCTATTTTTTTCTGCCGTTAATCAAGGCGACATTACCTGTGTTGTGTCTGCATTATAATGTTACTATATACAATATAACTGACATCCGTTGCTATTTTTTCTGCCGCTAATCAAGGCGACATTACCTGTGTTGCGTCTGCTGTATAAAGTTTGCACAAGCAGGCACAGCTATTTTAGGGATAAAAATTGGCTAGGCAGGGCTAGTTGTTCATTACATGGCTAGCTGTACATTACTTATGTTGCCTTGATTAGCGGCAGAAAAAAATGCAATGGATGTCAGGTATTTAGGATAAATAAACATTGTACTGCACATGCTGTGCAGCTGGTGTTAAGATTAGGCAAACATGCGCTAATTTTGAACCCCAAAGATTAATAATATTGAAGCCAGATAGAACAACCAGCCCTGCCTACCCAATTTCTAGCCCTACGCTATCTGTGCCTCCTTGCACAAACGTTATACTGCACACACAGCACAGGTAATATGACATTACCTGAGCTGTGTCTGCTGTATAACGTTTGCGCATTCTAAATATTTCTGCCATTTGGTGAAATTTTTCTGCTCATACACTTTAAAAAATCTGCGCAACTGTACTTTTGACAAACTTGCATATATACTATTTAATATGGTCAGTTTGGTTTAGATTACTGTGTATGAACTCTCCTACCTTTGAGGCTTGTTAATACTGGTAGTCAGTTAGGATTAGAGTCAGGGTTTCCTTTAGGAGGTGTCCATCTTCCTTCCTTAGTTTCCAGGCCTAATCTCCTTTCCCTACTATGCTCTGTGTGGTTTTACCCCCACACCTGAGCGTGACTGTATGTGTGTGAGCTTGCCGAGCTCCAAAGCCGCCACCAAGTTGCGGCCATTATCAGACACAACCACACCTGGTTGTAGGTTGAGTGGGGAGAGCCACAGCTCAGCCTGGTCCCTTATATCCTGCCACAGCTCTGCGGCGGTGTGCTGTTTGTCACCTAAGCAAATACGTTTCAGTACAGCCTGTTGCCACTTCCCCACTGCAATGCTAAGCTGCTTCCACCTACTGACTGATGGCTGACTGGTGCTTCAAGATGAGAATTCTGAGGTGGATGTGGAGGAAGAGAAGAAGGGGTTGCAGCCGCTAATATAGGTGGTGGCAGAAATCCTGATGGAAGTAGGGCCCGCAATCCTTTGTGTCAGTAGCACCTGTGCCATCCCAGTGTACGACTCGCTCCCAGGCTCCACATCGTTCACCCAGTGTGCCGTTAGGAAAATGTAGCGTCCCTGGCCAAAAGCACTTGTCCATGTGTCAGTTGTTGAGTGGACCTTGCCAGTAACTGCTTTGGTCAGGGCACAGGTTATGTTACGGGACACATGCTGGTGTAAGGTAGGGATGGCACAACGGAAAAATAGAGGCGGCTATGTGCTGAGTAATGAGGGACAGCCACCGCCATCAGACTGTGAAAAGCCTCAGTGTCCACAAGCCTAAATGGCAACATTTCCAGGGCCAGCAATTTGTAAAGGTGTGCATTTAGTGCTATGGGCTGTGGGTGGGTGGCTGGGTATTTGCACTTTCGTTCAAAGGCCTGGAGTATGGACATCTGTACGCTACGCTAGGACACAGAAGTGGATTTGCTCGCTGATCGGGCTTGCGAAGGTCCTTTTGCAGGGCGGGAGGCATCTGGGCCTGCGTTTTGGACAGGGGATTGGCTAGCATGCAACACAGGGGAAGAGGAGGTAGTGGTGTGACCCGCAGATCCCTGATTGTGGACCCAGGCGTTTGGCCAACCTATCAGGGTGCTTTGCTGCCATAAGGCTCTTGCTGGTGGTGGTCAGGTTGCTAGTATTCATGCCCTCGCTCATTTTTGTATGGCACAGGTTGCAAATGACAATTCTTTTATCTTCAGAACTTTCCTCAAAAAAGCACAAGACTGCGGAACACCTACCCCTTGGCAAGGGAGATTGACGCAAGGGGGGGCTCCTGGCAACAGTTGTAGGCCTGTTTGCCGTGGCCTGCCTTCTCCCTTTTGCCTCTCCCAGTCTGTTGTGTTGCTGCGGATCCCTGTCCCTCTGTACTGCTGTCCTTGTTCGGCTTGCCACCTTCCCAGGTTGGGCCAGTGATTTCATCGTCCACTACCTCCTCTTCCACTTCCTCACTCTGGTCCTACTCCTGACATCTTGACCTTGAGTGCTGCTGACACTCAAAAACATTATGGGCGAGTGCCTGCTACTGATCTGACCATGTAAAATATTAGGGGTGAGGGCGTGCTACTACTTGTGCTTTATATACAAGTAAATATATGTTTCCTAACAATATTTCCTCTAAAAGTAATGTTATATTTGGTTTTGGGGGGTATTCTTGTCATTCCGTAAAAGTGGCGTAATACTCGGACAACATCGTTCCCAGCAGAAACTTTGTAGTCCAAGATGCATCCAGACATCCTCCCAATGCTGTTCCCAAACCATTTCAGTGGTGTTTCCACCATTTTCTCAACTTTCCCTATGAACCAGACACCCTCCCCTCTTCAGAGCAGGGGGTGCATGGTTTAGTGCTCGGGTTCTCCCATTGACTTCGATTGTACTCGGGTGCTCGGTCGAGCACCACCTAGTGTTCGACCAGAGCACCCGAGCATCACGGTGCTCGATAAACACTACAGTTTACACAAAAACGACAACACAATTACAGTGTCAAGGTTTTGGTCCGTAACCAATAGGGTATCTCTCATACAGTTCTTTAGCACTGGTGAAATCGACAGTGAGCGGCGTCGCAAACCGTAACTGGATCTCTTTCTACTTTGGTCCGAAGCCAAAGTTTTGGTCCGTAACCAGTAGGGTATCTATTTCTCTCATACAGGTCTTTTGCACTGGTGAAATCGCTAGTGAGCCGTGTCGCAAACCGTAACTGGACCTCTTCCTAATTTGGTCCGAAGCCGAGTTTTTGGTCCGTAACCAGTAGGGTATTTCTTTCTCTCATACAGGTCTTTTGCACTGGTGAAATCACCAGTGAGCCGTGTCGCAAACCGTAACTGGACCTCTTCCTAATTTGGTCCGAAACCGAGGTTTTGGGCCGCAACCAATAGGGTATTTCTTACTATCACACATGTCTTCTTCTCTTTAGGGATTTCAAACCAAATCTAATCGAAACTGGACCAAAAAATAGTTTTAATCAATTAATTATTAATAAATTGATTAATTAAAAATATATCTAATCCAATATTAGATATGGACAGCAGTGATGCAAGCCTGACTGTAATCCTTTACTTATAAATATTAAATATTCTATTAATAAATGTTATTATTCCTTATTATATTATTGTGTCTTCACCCAAACTACTCACCACCACCACCACTTATTGGACCATGGTGGCAACAGGAAAAAACAGTGTGGACAGAGGCCCACACTAGTCTTATACATAACCATCCTAAACCATACATACATGTCTTATCCTTCTTGGATAGTTCAAACTCTATCTGCAACCCCATTGGACATATCCATGCATCCATGCATGGACAACGCGTGCTTTCTCAATGTTCGTCCTAGCCAACATCTGCTATCCATTACCAATACTTTCTTCATCCTGTCCAATCTATAGCCCCTCACCCAAGTGAGTGCTACCCACACCTTAGGAAGGTGTACACACACATAAGATTTGAGAATGTAGTGTCTGGCATAATGAGGTGGCATTATACTATACTTTTCAAAATTCTCCTTAAGCTCTGTGCTGAAGTGGGAAAATTACAGCCCTTTGTAGCGTGTAGTAGTGAAAAAAAGTTTTATTTGGCCTACAGCGCCAAAGTTCTATATTTTAAAACCTACTGGCATATATTACTGTTGCAAAGAAACGTATCATTCGCTCTGTGCTGAAGTGGAAAAATTAAAACCCTTTGTAGTGTGTATTAGTGTCAAAAAAGTTTTAGTTGGTGTACAGCGCCAAAGTTATTTATTGTAAAGCCTTGTCTCATTTATTAGTGTTGCAAAAAAAAGTATTATTCGCTCTGTACTGAAGTGGGAATATTACAGCCCTTTGTTGCGAGTGCTAGTGGCAAAAATTTTTTATTTGGCCTACAGCGCCAAAGATCTATATTTTAAAACCTACTTGTGTTTATAAGTCTTGTTAAAATAATGTATTATTCGCTCTGTGCTGAAGTGGTAAAATTATAGCCATTTGTAGCATGTAGTAGTAGCTAAAAAAAAAAAGTTGAGTTGGCCTACAGTGCCAAAGTTCTATATCTTAAAACCTACTGACATTTATTACTGTTGCAAAAAAAATGTATTATTCACTCTGTGCTGAAGTGGAAAAATTACAGCCATTTGTAGTGTGTAGTAGTAGCCAAAAAAAAAATAAAAAATTAATTTGGTCTACAGCGCCAAAGTTTTATATTGTAAAACCTACTGGCATTTATTACTGTTGCAAAAAAATCATATATTTGCTCAGTGCTGAAGTGGGAAAATTACAGCCATTTGTAGCATGCAGTATTTGTCCAAAAAAGGTTGATTTGGCCTACAGTGCCAAAGTTCTATATTTTAAAGCCTACTGGCATTTATTACTGTTGCAAAATAAACATATTATTCGCTCTATTCGCACATTTGTAGCATGTAGTAGTGCCAAAAACGTTTTATTTGGCCTACAGCGCCAAAGTTATACATAGTAAAGTGTTCTATCAGCTATTAGTGTTGCTAAAAAATGTATTATTCACTTTGTGTTGAAGTGGGAAAATTATAGCCATTTGAAACGTGTAGTAGTAGCCCAAAAAAGGTTGATTTGGCCTACAGCGCTAAAGTTCTATATTTTATTTTTTTATTTTAGATCATTTTTATTATAGAAGTTTCAAATTTTTAAAGTACATACAATAAGGAGAGGTACATAACAGTTGCAAATGGCATAGCAGTACATATCATGCAGCCTAATACAATAAACGCTTCGTCAAGTGTTTCAAGTAAAAAATCACCAACCACATACGCATCATACTTATAATCAAAGCTAAGAAGCCGAATGCAACAGAAAAAATACAAAAAAAAAACGAAACATAAGAATAACACATGGAACCGAACCAGTCTTCAAGGGGGTTCTAATGCGCCAACAGCACACCCAGCAGAAATGTACTTATAAGTGTGCAGGAGGAGAGGATGGCATGAATAGGGTCCACGCCTTCCACTGTGTCTCAAATCTGGGAAGCTTGTGGTCTTTGAAGGCTATTAGTTTTTCAAAGAGGCAGGTGGCATTAACTCGTGCAATAACATCCTGAATGGTGGGTATGGTAGAGCTCTTCCAGTGTTTAGTGATAGCTAATTTCGTAGATAGGAAAATGTGGGCTACAGGAATGCGATATGAGATATGGATAGATTTAATGTGAAAGAAGAACAGGGCCATATGAGGGGACTGTTCTATAGGAGCCCCACTGAATCTAGCTGCCAACTGGAAGGCATCAGCCCATAGATTTTTCAGCTTTGGACAAGCCCAAAGAATGTGAAGTAAGGTGCCTTTAGCTCTGCAATTTCTCCAGCAGTACTGGGAGGTGTTAGGGTAGATGTGACTTAGCCGCTCCGGGGTATAATACCAGCGGAGGCATGTTTTAACTGCTGCTTCAAAATGCGAGACACAGTGGAAGGTTGACGACATAAATTGTATAGCCCTCTTCCAATCCGAAGGGGAGATCCTTATCCCAAGAGTGGATTTGACAAAAGTCATTTTAGAGTTCAGCAAATCATAAACAGGGCGAGTGCCTGAAAGAGCTTTCGGAGGAGCAGGGCTGGACCAGAGCTTGAGCAGTTCGGCATGTATAGGAATCAGACATGGGTCCCCTTTAGAAAACATATGGCGGATCTGGAGATATTTATAGAAATCTTCCTTCGGCAAAGAAAATTCCAGTCGGAGGGCGTCAAAAGATTTTAATCTCCCACTCTCGAAAAGTAAGCTAACTGAGGTGAGTCCTTTTTTACTCCATTCGCTTAGGCCCAGCCCTGAAATCCGAAGCTCCAGTAGTTGAAGGGGTGCTCTATCAGATACAGATTTCAAGGGGTGCGCCCCCTGAGAATGAAACATATTCCAGTAATATAAAGAAGCATTCACTAAATATGGTAAAGCAGATATACAACTTTCTCCAGACCCTAGGCTAGCAATCAAAAGGGCTCGTAGATTGTTAGAGGGGGTAAGTGTTGATTCAATGGATAACCAAGGAGTACTCCTTGTACCCCACCACCAGTCCCTGAGCTGCTGAATCCTCGTAGCTAAGAAATAATCTTTGATGTTTGGGAGGCTCAGGCCTCCTGCCTTTTTGTGTTTATAGAGAAGTGAAGCGGCTATGCTAGGCTTCCTACCTGCCCAAATGAAGGAGTTGGTAAGTGCTTGAGCTTTGTGGAAGAACGATAAAGGCACTTTTATTGGCACCGTCCTGAAAATGAATAATAATCTAGGGAGAAGCAGCATTTTAAAGGTGGCTATCCTACCTAGCCACGACACCTCAAGTTTACTCAACCTAGATGCTTCTGAAGAGATAGCCTCTAATGTTGGAATATAATTGCACTTAAATGCCCAAGACAGGGTTTTAGGGATCTGGGTACCTAAATACTGTATACTGACATCCTGCCAATCCAAGGAAAATTGAGATTTGAGTTTTTGAAGCTGAGCTGGGGAGAGGTTAAAGGGTAGGGCCTGGGATTTGGCTGTATTGACCTTATAATAGGATAACTTCCCAAACTCCATTAGGACGTCGAATGTAGCGGCCAAAGAGACTGCCGGATTCTCCAGCATCAGCATTATGTCGTCTGCATATAGGGAAATGCAATGCTTGGTGGAACCTATCATAATACCTTGAATCTCCGCGTGAGTTCTCAGAGCCTGGGCGAGGGGTTCCATGGCTAGTATGAACATCAGTGGTGACAGAGGGCACCCCTGCCTTGTGCCATTAGAAATCCCAAAAGCGTCCAAGACCGCTCCATTAACAAACACTTTGGCCGTAGGGTTAGAGTAGAGTGCCTTAATGGCTAGAATAAATGGGTCCCCCAATCCCATGGCCCCCAGGACCGAGAAGGCATACGACCAATTTAAGCGGTCAAACGCCTTCTCGGCATCCAACGTCACCAAGACCGCACTACTACGAGATTTTTCCAAATAATCCACTATATTTAAGACCCGTCTGGTATTATCCGTTAACTGCCTACCCTTGACAAATCCTGTTTGATCTGAGCCAATCAGGGAGGTCAGGACTCCATTCAGCCTATTGGCTAATATCTTTGCATAAATTTTTAGGTCTGTATTTAGTAAAGATATGGGCCTGAAATTTTGCGGGCAGGTGGGTGGTTTTCCAGGCTTGGGTAGGGTTACAATGGTGGCTTCCTGCATTTCTTTGGGTAATGAACCTTCCTGAAAGGCTTTGTTCAATACGGTGATTAAATGTGGGATCAGTATATCTTGGAAGTGTCTATAATAAGCAGTGGATAGGCCATCAGGTCCTGGTGCTTTCTGCATGGGCCGGTCTCTTATTATTCCCTCTAGTTCCGGGGCTGTGATTGGAGATTCTAGGGACTGCTTTTGTGAGGCAGACAGAGAAGGGAGGTTAAGGTTGGTCAGGAACTCCTGAATAGCATCCTTTGGGGCTACATATGTCTGAGGGGAAGAGTGGAGATTGTAAAGAGAAGCATAATAGTCTCTAAACTGATCAGCTATGGCCCGTGGGTCTACTACTTTTGTTTTATTGATTGGGTGGTCTAAATAGGCTATCCTAGATATCGCCGCTCTGTCTCTTAGGCGTTTAGATAGTAAACTCCCGGCTTTGTTACTTTGTGAATAGTACCGCGCCCTCACCACTGTAAGTTGTCTCTCATATTGGCTTAGCAGGCATTCCCGTATCTGTAAACGGATCAACGAGATACGATTGGTACGGGAAGGGTCCATATATTGTTTATTGAGTGTCTCAAGAGAGGAGAGCTCTGTTAGGAGTTCTTTCATCTTTCTCTCCCTCTGTTTTTTAAGGATGTGACCTTGCTGAATAAACATACCTCTAATATAAGCCTTGTGGGCATTCCATAGGCTATACGGATTAGAGACAGAGTGAGTGTTAATGGCGAAGTAATCCACTAGGGCGGTTTGTAGCGCTAGCCTTGAGGTGGGGTTTTTCAAAAGGTAGGGATTACACCGCCATAGGGTATCCTTGACATTAAAGGTTTCCTGAACAGTAATTGAAATAGCCGCATGGTCCGACCATTTGATTAAACCAATGGTGGATGCAGAGGCTAATTGAAGAAGGGACCTGCCCAGCAGGAACATATCAATCCTGGAGTATGTACCATGAGCAGCTGAAAAGAAAGAGTAGTCCCTTTCCGACCCATGATGCAATCTCCAGATATCATAAAGCTCCTCAGCATGTAAAAAGGAGGACAGAGAATGAGATTGAGATCTGCGGACCGCCGTAGTATCTACCTGGGGATCAGACGTCACATTAAAGTCGCCACAAATAATGAGATGGCCTTGTATTTTCCTAACCTTCCCCATAAGCCTATTCATAAACCGAAGTTGATGGCGATTGGGTGCGTACAAGCTAACAATGGTGTACACAATATTGTTTATCTTGCATACCACAATCACAAACCGCCCGTTAGGGTCTAATAAGGAGTTTAAACATTGAAATGCTAGAGTGGACTTAAACGCCAGGATTACTCCCCTTTGCTTTTTTGTGAAGTGCGATTGGTAAATGTGAGGGAATAAGGGGTGTTTAATGCGGTGTTCATCTGCTTGTACAGTATGCGATTCCTGTACACACAATACATCCGCAGATATCTGTGCCGTTTCTGACCATATATAAGACCTCTTTTGAGGGCTATTGAGGCCTTTGACATTTATAGAAATCAGCTTTAGTACCATCTTGAGACATATGTATGCTGTAAATACGCATTACTTACATTTGGTAAGAGACTCACCACCCTCCCCCCTACAAGAAGACTGGCAAGCAGGTACATGGTAAACCTGCGAAAACATAACGAATATGAAGAATACAAATAGAACAAAAAACAGAACCAAATCTGGCTAAGTAGAATGAGGGCCAGAAAAACAAAGAGACACATTACCAACGTCAGAGGTAACTCAAGAGAGTGGGGAAAAAAGTTCGGCATGAAACTTGAGCAGAGAACCATACTTATCGACACATTGATGGTGTGTTAAGAGAGTCAGTGCTTTGTTCCCCTTCTTGCCACCACGGTGTGCCACTCTTGCTCCACGCGATGAGATGGACGACCAGAGGAGTCAGGGTGATCTGGCAGCTGTATATTCCAAGACTCGAGAAGTGCTTTCCCCGTTTCCAGCGATGGGACAGAATAATGTACCCCATTCCGGGTGATGAGCAGTTTCACAGGGAACCCCCATTTATACAGGATCTTGTGCTCCCGCAGCGCCGCTGTGACGGAGGCCAGTGCCCTTCTCTGCCTCAATGTTGCCGCTGAGAGATCTGTGTACAATTTGACCGAGGCAAAGGGTGCTGGTAGTGATGCTCAGGGTCGGACTGGCCCACCGGTGAACCGGTGAATCCACCGGTGGGCCCCGACGCTTGCTGACTCCGCCCCCAAGCCACGCCCCCACATAGGTAATAGCCGGTCCGCGCGGCCGGTGCTTGTGATAATGCCGCCCACGGCCCATTTTCATACTAGCGAGCGCTTCTGGAAGCGCTCGCTAGTATGCTGCTGCAAGAGCGGCTAGAGCCGGTGGCGAGAAGCGCAAGAAGCGCTTACTTACCCTGGCCTCCAGACTAGTTCCTCCCTGGTCTCCTGTACAGGCGCGTACAGCGTGCACTATGACCTGTGACGCTGTACGCAGGCAGGTCACGTGCAGGCGCAGCGCGGGCTTGGAGACAGCAGGGACTCTTGAACACCCAGGCGGACACGGAGAGCAGCGGAGCAGGAAAGGTAAGTCATGTATTTATTTTTAGTCTGATCTGAGGTCTGATGGGGGGTCTGTTACATGGAGGGGGGCCCGCAACTCACATATTTGGGGGCCTGGAGGCTGATATTGAGGGGGAGGCAGGTGATTGAGCAAGTGACTGTGACATAGGGGGGGGCCCTGACTTGACTGTGACATATGGGGGAGGGGGGGCCCTGAGCAAGTGACTGTGACATGGGGGGGGGGCCCTGAGCAAGTGACTGACATATGGGGGGGGGCCTGAGCAAGTGACTGTGACATGGGGGGCCCTGAGCAAGTGACTGACATATGGGGGAGGGGGGGCCCTGAGCAAGTGACTGTGACATGAGGGGGGGGCCCTGAGCAAGTGACTGTGATATGGGGGGGGGGCCCTGAGCAAGTGACTGTGACATATGGGGGAGGGGGGGCCCTGAGCAAGTGACTGTGACATATGGGGGAGGGGGGGCCCTGAGCAAGTGACTGTGACATGAGGGGGGGGGGCCCTGAGCAAGTGACTGTGACATATTTATGTGACATAAAAAGAAATCTTACTTTGATATAGTGCAGCGGACAATACTGTTGTGATTTGTATTGTGTGCTAAAATGCACACACCTATGTAAATGAGGCCTGAAAATGGACATGTATTATTTCCACGTAGCAGTAGGGTGGGCCCCCCAGAATCATTTTGACCTGTGGGCCCTAGGCACCCCAGTCCGACACTGGTGATGCTGATTTCCTCGCAGCCTCCATGACTCGCTCCTTAATGTGATAAAAATGGAGCCTAGCCAGCACATCTCTTGGAGTAGTTTCAGGCAGATGCTTAGGCCTCGGGATCCTGTGTGCTCTGTCAATAATAAGATCTTGGACAGAGCAATCTGGCAGGAGGGCTTTGATTAGGAACTGCAGATGAGATGTAATCTCGCTGGGTTGGATGTCTTCTGCAATGCACCTGAACTTCACATTATTCCTTCTGGAGCGATCCTCCAGATCTATTAGCTTTGCTCTAACTTGCTCCATCTCCTCCGAGAGATCATTGTGGGCATCCACTAAGTGGTTGTGAGACTCAGCAAAGGCACCCATTTTAGTCTCAATGTGGGAGACCCTGTCCTCCACCTCTCTAACGGAGGTTTGCACTGGCAGAATTAGGGCAGAAAAATCCTTGTGCAGGGTCTGGCTGAAGGCCACAAGCATATTTTTCAGCAAATTACCTGAGGCAGGAGCTTCAGTTGTTTGGAACACTTGTAAGGCCTCAGAAAGATGTCCTTCCTCCGGCTGCCGGCTTGGGGCGAACTCTGCCTCAGGCTGCTCCTGCAGCCTAGGCCTCTGCTTCTGTGGACTCCGGGGATCCGGAGTGGCCGGAGAGACCTCGCTCCCAGACGGGCTGGATCTAGGAGACTTCTCCCCCCTCTCCGCAGCGGCAGGAGGATTCCTGGATGAAGATGAGAACCCCGCCACAAGTGCTGGTGAGTGTGGCGCAGGGGTTTGCGTTTGCGGCGGGGACGAAGATAAAGATGGCGGGCGGGGAGGGGATGGCCCGGAGCTCGTGCTCCCCCGGTCCCCGTCTTTCTCAAAATAGAAGTCCAGTTTCCCCTGTTTAGCATGCTGCCTCTTGCCTCTGGTCATCATGGAGGCGAAGGGTGAACACCCAGCTGATTTTTGGAGCAGGGATCTCAGGGAAAAGGTCGCTTTGAGCCGCTGTGTGTCGGAGCTGCAAAATCAGGCGGACATTCCGCTCGGCAGCCAAGCCACGCCCCCCAAAGTTCTATATTTTAAAACCTACTGGCATTTATTACTGTTGCAAAAAAAACCAAAAAAAAAAACTTATTATTCGCTCTGTGCTGAAGTGGGAAAATTGCAGCTATTTATAGAGTGTATTAGTGGCAAAAAGTTTTAGTTGGCGTACAGCGTCAACGTTAAAGAGGACCTTTCATGGGTCCAGACTCTGTTTACTAAGTACCAGGTTATAGAGGGCATGTGGGGTGGAGGCCAGATCACTTACTACTTTTTCAGGGCGCCACTCCGTTCGCCCGCTCTGCGCCTCCAAAGTTCGGGCGCGCGCTATGCTAATGCATAGCAACGGAACAGGGAGGAGGAGATTCCAGGGATTCTCAATGGGTGTCTCCTTCTCCCTGGCTGTAGCGCTGTCCAATCACAGCGGAGAGTGTCACAGCCAGGGAGAAGGACAGACAGATAAGGAGGACATCAGTGACGTGCAGACACTACTCGATGATGATGATGTAGCCGATCGCAATTGGGAGCAGGGTGAATTAGGGCCTTCATCATCATCAGGAGAAGACGGTGGCAGCTTGCTTGTGAGGCAGCAACAGAGCCAGCAGGTCGCTAGCATAACTGGGAGTCAGCAGGGTGGAAGCAGTGGGAGGTCGGGAGACAAATGTACCCGAGGTAGACCACCTGCTTCATAGGAGCCTACAAGGTTGGAAAGTAGTGTTGCAGGGGTTCAAGGAGGCAGTGGCGGTAGCAGCCAGTCAGTGAGGAGTGTTGGGAGTAAATTCACGTACTCGGCGGTGTGGCAGTTTTTTGTTAAGCCGCCGGGTGAGTGGAACCTAGCTATTTGTAGAATCTGTGGGCAGAAGGTGAAGCGTGGCCAGGGTGCCAATGTTGGCACCACGGCCCTACATCAACATATGCAGCGTCACCATAAAGTGGCCTGGGAGAACTGTGGCTCCAGTGTGGCGGTCCAGCCTTCAGAAGCAGCCGCAGCATCTGCAGCATCAACCAGTGGCGCCCAACAGATTTCAGGCAGACAAGGCTCCATCACCTCAGCCGTAGGGAGCTGTCTGTCCTTCCCATCATCTGATGCTCCTGCTCCTCCTCCCACTCCTTGTCAGTCATTCCGTTAGTAATCGAAGCCATCTCCAAGAGACAGCAGTATGCAAGTACACATCCAGCGGCACAGAAGCTGAACGTGCTCCTGGTCAAGTTGCTGGTGCTGCAGTGCCTCCCTTTCCAAGTGTAGACTCTTTGCCTTTCAGAGAACTTATGGCTTGTGCTGAGGTGGAAAATCCCAAGACATCATTTTTTTGCCAAAAATGCAGTACCAGCCCTGGACACATATGTAGAACAGTAGGTGGGCCAGTCCTTGAGCTGGTTGGTGTCTGCCAAAGTTCACGGCAGTACCGACGTGTGGAGCGCTAATTACGGTCAGGGACAATATATGTCCTTTGCGGCCGATTGGGTAAATGTGGCTCCTGCACAGCCAAACCAGTAATTTGGCCAGGCGATGCCTCCACGTTCTCATGCTGTCGCTCCTGCAACAATATCTACCTCCTCACCCTCCACCATGTCCTCAGCCTCCACTGCAGGGACATTGTCAATTCAGAGTGTCCCACCAGCATACCACATGTGCAGGTCACGGTGGTGTCATGCAGTTCTACACCTTGTTTGCCTGGGCAAACGGGGTCACACAGGGGAGGAACTGCTCCGTGTCATTCATCAAGAAATCCAATTCTGACTTTCCCCGCGACAACTCAAAATCGGAACAATGGTGACCGACAACGAGAAGAACATGGTGTCTGCACTGTGTCAAGGAGGGCTGTGCCATGCACCCTGCATGGCGCACGTGTTCAATCTCGTTGTCAAGTGGTTCCTAAAGTTTTCTACCCATCTGCAAGACATCCTAAAAATGGCCAGGAAACTTTGCATGCACTTCAGCCACTCCTACACCTCCAAGCACACCCTCCTTGAGCTACAGCAGCAGAACGGGTGATGTTTCCACCCGTTGGAATTCCACCCTCCATATGTTGGACCGACTGTACAAACAGAGAAAGGCCATAAACGATTTCTTGATGATCCAAGTGGAGAGAGGTTCTCCCCTGTGTAACTTCGATGTCAGCCAGTGGCAGCTCATGCGTGAAAGCTGCCATTTGCTTGTGCCCTTTGAGGAGGCCACTTAATTTGTCAGTCACCAGGACTACGGGATGAACAACGTCATTCCACTCATTCAGATCCTGGAAAAGATACTGTTAAATCTGGCTGGTCAGTGGACAGGAGATGTGGCAACTACATGTCATGGCCACATAAGCCCTGTTGGGCTGAACCGGAGGAGGAGGACATTGGAGCACAAAGAATGCCGAGAGAAATGGGTAGTTTCTGTACCCAGGTGATAGTAGAGGAGGAGCAGCCAGAGGATCTACAGGGCGATGAGGAAGAGGAGGCAAAGGACCCAGACACACCATGGCAGTATGCAGTGGAGATGGAGGCAGTGAGTCCCTCCGAGTCACTTGCCAAATGGCCCAATGCATACTGACTTGTTTGCTTAGTGTCGTATTGTCACGATTTGGCAGACGGCTGGCTACTGGACCCCCGGACGAAGGACATGCCGAAACGCGCGTCGGGGTAGCACCATCCCTGGCCCTACTCTGGCTCTTATTATCTCTGGTGAGCTATATAGGATATGTAACATATGTTTGTACTGTTAAATTACACACTGAGTAAAATAATTATCTTAACCTTGTTGGGTACTCGTGATCATATGTTACCATGCATGTAATTTTATACGGTATAATCGTGTTGTGCATGTTGCTACTGTGATGATTGGTCACATGGCACCTGTATCCAATTAGGAGATATGTTTCAGAACTACTGCCATATGTGGGTAAGGGATGGTGTTTTTCTTGCACTGTCACCCTCCCCTGTAACAGCAAATTTTATTAATTTTTGTGACATTAATAAAGATTTTCATACATTTATAGTACGTTAATGGCTCCATTTGTCTTTCTATAGACACATGTTTTTTGGCTCTCCAGCCTATTAGACCCTTGCTACCGGTACAAAATGGGGGCCTTTTTTACACCTGGCAAAAAGGGAGGACAAACTGAACTACTCTAGAGACATCCTATGTCCATCCATGTTCCACTGACATGGCTGCTGGAGGGAGGGGATGTGGCAGTAACAGTACCAGCTATGTCAGCAGCAACATGAGTCGCTGATGAGCAGCTTTCTTCACCCGCATAGTGAAGAAACTACTCACAAGCAGCATCAGCTAGACCTGGAGGATGAACTGAAACAGAAGGTGGTAGCATACTTCGACAGCACCCTGCCACCCATCATTGAAGATGGACTACTGGGCAGCCAAACTAGATTTGTGGCTGCAACTGGCTGAGTTTGCTCTGGAAAAGCTGTCCTGCCCGGCCAGGAGTGTGACATCAGAGTGGGTGTTTAGTGTGGTAGGGGTCATAGTTACACCAAGGAGAAGTCGCCTGTCCTCCCAAAATGTGGAGAGACTGACCTTTGTCAAGATGAATCAGACGTGGATCAGCCAGGATTTCCAAACCACCAACACCTGATGTGTCAGATTAGATATTTCATGCTGTTTTTTGACTGTTTCTCCTGGCTACCTGCCTCACCAAATATTCTGATGCTGCCACCCGCCTGATGCCACACATCTGATGCCAAGTGCTCCTTCTTACACCCACCATCGTTAGTGGGTAGTGTTATTGCCACCCACCTCTTCACACTGTCGTCGTGCCACTCTGTAGTCTGCTGAAGCTGCTGCTACTGCCTCCATAATGTCGTCGTACCGTTCTGTAGTCTGTCAATGCAGGTGTTGCTACTACTACTTCTTCCATAATGTCGTCATTCCACTCTAGTCTGACAATGCTGCTGCTGCTGCTACTACTACTACTGCCTCCAAAATGTCGTTGTTCCACTCTGTGGCCTTCTGATACAGCTGCTACTGCTGCTGTTGCTACTGTCTCCATAATGTCATTGTTCCACTCTGTAGTCTGCCAATGATGCTGCTACTGCCACTTGCACACTCTCTCATTGTACCTCAAAATTCTACAAACTGACATTTTCAATCTTGTTTGGATTCTCCTTCACCTTGAAATTCTACTGACTGACATTGTCCATCATGTCCTACGGATTTTCGATCACCTCTAAATTCTACTGACTGACATTGTCAATCTTGTTGTTCAGATTTTCCTTCACCTCGAAATTCTACTGAGTGTGTTAACTCATAATTCGGCTACTACAGATAATGCGACTTGCCCACTCTGTCATTGTGCCACTGTGTGACCTCATAATTCTGCTACTACGGCTCCTGCCACTTGCCCCTCTGTCATTGTGCCACTGTGTGACCTCATAATTCTGCTTCTATGGCTTCTGCCACTTGCCCACTCTGTCATTGTGCCACTGTGTGACCTCATAATTCTGGTACTACGGTTGCTGCCACTTGCCCACTCTGTCATTGTGCTACTCCATGGCCTCATAATTCTGCTACTACGGTTGCTGACACTTGCCCACTCTGTCATTTTGCCACTGTGTGACCTCATAATTCTGCTACTATGGCTGCTGCCACTTGCCCGCTCTGTCATTTTGCCACTGCGTAACCTCATAATTCTGCTACTACGGCTATTGCCACTTGCCCACTTTGTCATTCTGTCACTGTGTGACCTCGTAATTCTACTACTACGGCTGCTGCCACTTCCACACTCTGTCATTGTGACACTGTGTGACCTCATAATTCTTCTACTAAGGCTACTGCGACTTGCCCACTCTGTCATTGTGCCACTGTGTGACCTCATGATTCTGCTACTACGACTGCTGCCACTTACCCGCTCTGTCATTTTTTCACTGTGTGACCCCATAATTCTGCTACTACAGCTTCTGCCACTTCCACACCCTGTCATTCTGTCACTGTGTGACCTCGTAATTCTGCTTCTACGGCTGCTGCCACTTCCACACTCTGTCATTGTGTCACTGCGTGACCTCATAATTCTGCTACTACGACTGCTGCCACTTGCCCTCTATGTCATTGTGCCACTGTGTGACCTCATAATTTTGCTACTACGGCTGCTGCCATCTTCCCACTCTGTAATTGTGCCACTGCGTGACCCCATAACTTTGCTACTACGGCTACTGCCTCTTGCCCACTCTATCATTGTGTCACTGTGTGACCTCATAATTCTGCTACTACGGTTGCTGCAACTTGTCCACTCTGTCATTTTGCCACTGTGTGACCTCAGAATTTTTCTACTACGGCTGCTGCCACTTGCCCGCTATCTCAATTTGGCATTGCATAACCTCATAATTCTGCTACTACGGCTATTGCCACTTGCCCACTTTGTCATTGTGTCACTGCGTGACCTCATAATTCTGCTACTATGGCAGCTGCCACTTGCCCACTCTGTCATTTTGCCACTGTGTGACCTTATAATTCTGCTACTACGGCTATTGCCACTTACCCGCTCTGTCATTTTTCCCCTGCGTGACCTCATAATTCTGCTACTACCACTTCCCCACTCTGTCATTGTGCCACTGCTTGACCTCATAATTCTGCTACTACAACTACTGCCTCTTGCCCACTCTGTCATTGTGCCACTGTGTGACCTCATAATTCTGCTACTACGGCTACTGCCACTTGCCCACTCTGTCATTGTGTCACTGTGTGACCTCATAATTCTGCTACTACAGCTACTGCCACTTCCTAACACTGTCATTGTGCCACTGTGTGACCTCATAACTCTGCTAATATGGCTACTGCCTCTTGCTCACTCTGTCACTGTGTCACTGTGTGATCTCATAATTCTGGTACTACGGTTGCTGCCACTTGCCCACTCTGTCATTGTGCCACTCCGTGGCCTCATAATTCTGCTACTACGGTTGCTGCCACTTGCCCGCTCTGTCATTTTGCCACTGTGTGACCTCATAATTCTGCTACTACGGTTGCTGCAACTTGTCCACTCTGTCATTTTGCCACTGTGTGACCTCAGAATTCTTCTACTACGGCTGCTGCCACTTGCCCGCTATCTCAATTTGGCATTGCATAACCTCATAATTCTGCTACTACGGCTATTGCCACTTGCCCACTTTGTCATTCTGTCATTGTGTGACCTCGTAATTCTGCTACTACGTCTGATGCCACTTCCATACTCTGTCATTGTGTCACTATGTGACCTCATAATTCTGCTACTACGACTGCTGCCACTTGCCCGCTCTGTCATTTTTCCACTGTGTGACCTCATAATTCTGTTAATACAGCTTCTGCCACTTCCACACTATGTCATTCTGTCACTGTGTGACCACGTAATTCTGCTACTACGGCTGTTGCCACTTGCCCTCTATGTCATTGTGCCACTGTGTGACCTCATAATTTTGCTATTACGGCTGCTGCCACTTGCCCACTCTGTAATTGTGCCACTACGTGACCCCATAATTCTGCTACTATGGCTACTGCCTCTTGCCCACTCTGTCATTGTGTCACTGTGTGACCTCTGAATTCTTCTACTGCGGCTGCTGCCACTTGCCCGCTATCTCAATTTGGCATTGCATAACCTCATAATTCTGCTACTACGGCTATTACCACTTGCCCACTTTGTCATTCTGTCATTGTGTGACCTCGTAATTCTGCTACTACGGCTGCTGCCACTTCCACACTCTGTCATTGTGTCACTGCGTGACCTCATAATTCTGCTACTATGGCTGCTGCCACTT
>ONZH01014775.1:0-17937 GCA_900303285.1 Rhinella marina | reverse complement strand
TTGATGCAGTTTAGGACGCCAAAACAAAGAGTGAATTAAGAAAAAGAGGAAAAGTTATATATGTCCTTTAGGGCTCATGCACACGACCGTATGTATTTAGCGGTCCATAAAAACCACGGATCTGAAAAAAAAACTGATGATGTCTGCGTGCATTCCTCATTTTGTGGAACAAAACAGCTTGGCCATAAGAGAACAGTCCTATCCTTCTGTCTGTTTTGCGGACAATAATAGGCCATGTGCTATTTTTTGTAGAACTACATGCGGAGACGGAATGCACATGGAGTCATTTCCGTATTTTTTGCGGCCCCATTGAAGTGAATGGTTTTTCACATGGGTTGCAAAAAATGGAATGGACACAGAAAAAAAATAAGTTTGAGTCCTTATACTGTCCCTCCTTTTATGATCCACTTCTGATTTTGGCTTCCAAAACTGAATCAGGAAACCTGACCATATGGCTGTGCCCTTATGGTCTGTTTATATAGTTAAAATACACATTGCAAACATCTGACATTTATTTAGCGTGAAATCCATTGCTGGGACAGACCCTCGGGATTCTACTGTGGATATGCAGTTTGTCATGGTGTGGTTTGACTGCAGATTATCACCATTTAATGGGGCTACCCCACGTGTGGCCATCCTGCTAAGGTTTCTGCACAAATTTCAAAGTCATTTGAAATTATCTTTTGCCTGCACAGAATATGCATACACAGATTGAAGAAATACAATTCTATTAATCTAGGGGTGCACAACCTTTTTTGGTCTGAGGGCTGCATTGTCATATTGCTCTTTTTTAACATGGCGAAGATAAAAAATGATGATCATTCATTTTCCTCAGCCTGTTACACAAGCCTAGGCAAAGTCAATGTGGGGGGAATGATCGCTACTGCAGTCATTTCTCTCACATTTAGTTCTGTTGATTATCAGCAGCAGATCCTTGCAATGTGCTATCGATAACTGTACGTCTTTCCGCAGACAAAGGAACATTTTCTTGTTTATCGGCTGATCGGGGGCACGATTATATGGTAAAGTTATTTGGACTGAGCATTATAATGAGTACTTATTCCCAGTTATTGGACTGAAAATCATGTAGTGTAATAGGGACTTCCTACCTGTTTATAAATGAGCGCTTTCCTTCACTGCAGAGGATGGCTCTTCATTGGTTATTACTACCTCCTGTCCCACAGGTAAAGGTTGTATCTGTGTGACAGATGTAGGGAAAGCACTCACTGGTTATGACTTCCCTATCTCCATATAACTATAAATGGCGAAGGTACAGTCTTTAAACTCCACAGCGGAGGCAAAGTCTGCAATCAGCAACAACACCAATCATAGACATTTTACCTATCAGATTATGACTATGGCATCTGAGGTGTTTTTTCCCAAGAGCCAGCATCGGGAAGCAGGTAAGTAGGCTTCCTTTTACAGGTCCAGCTAAATCGGGATGGAGGGGGGATGTTGCCAAGATCCCCCCCCACCACCAATCTTGCCAACCCTTTTAAGATAACCATTATTGGTACTATGTTTGTGTTTGTCCATGCTCGTTTTCAACTGTTGTACAGTCTGACCAACATACCACAAATTACAAGGACGCTGTAACAAATATAATACATAGTCCAAATCATACCATAGTTTAGAAATGTCTTAATAGAGAAAGACACTTGTGACTTCACTGATTTAGGTTACAACTGTTAGGATTGCGGGGAGCTGCGGTCAAGAACCGCGTTGCCAACTAGGCTGCAGCTGCCTGATATATAATTAATGAAGACCATGCTGTATAGGCGGCCTGAATTCTTAATGGCCACATGGAACCTTCTATACAGAACAGTCATTAGGAGTTCAGACTGCCTGTACAGTGCGGTCTTCATTAGATAAGTATCGGGCAACTGAGGCCTAATTTTCTACATGGTTCTTGACCGCAGCTGGCGGTGAACTGAATGGGTTATGACTGTGCCATGTGGTCGTACTCTTAAGAAAGTAGTCATATGAGTGATATCTGTATAGCACAGACACTTTGGTTTACCCTATTTGAAAACTCCTATAGTGGAGGATCCTTGGTGGTAAACTCTACATATGTCATTGTGGATATTGCTGGAATTGAGCTTTTTAAATATAGGTCATTTTGGAGAATATGTAAGTGTTTATTTAAGATATTTGTTAATGTAATGTAATGCAGAGATAGATAGAAGCACACTGTTTGGGTTTAAATACACCACCCCCAACATACATCACCGCCTTCCGTATTAGTCTAATGCTGGAGGAACGCGCCCCGAAATACTACAGTGCGCATGTGCCCGCCACGTACATGGCAGCGCAGCACATCATCAGTGGTGGGCGTGTGCGAGGGAGTGAAGGGCTGTGACGTGCAGGCAATAGTCACGCCCATCAGCTCCCCCGCTTGAAGCGCTGTGGAAAGATGACAGCGGTGAGCGCTGGCACAGATCGGGTACATTTTTACAAGTGCAGGCACTATAAGGGTATTATAAGGCAAGTTTTCATATCATGGAGGCCTGATAGAAAAGTATTAATATGAATATATGGATAGAATAAGCCAAGCAATAAAATCCAGTACACCAACACCCAAATGTAGCAAAACAAAACCAATAAGCAATAAAAATGAATATAAAAAAAGTCAGAATCAAAATAGTACTCAGAAGCAGCAACTTATGTACTAAGGTAGGACACAAGGGTAGGAACCAAAGAAGGGACATGCAAAACTATCTGTCCCTTATTCAGATAAAACATCCAAACAACAACTGTTCATTAAGTCCCTGTGGGTGGCTAGTCCGCAATGTAAAAATCCACCAACTCTCTCTCTGGAGGATTTTTTTGTTCCAATCACCCCTCCTGGGTGAGGTTGGAACCAGCGCGATGCCCATAAATCGGAGAGTGGAAGAATCACCTCCATGATGTGTTACTATATGTTGAGCCAATGGAGTGTCCTTTTTATTCCTGATATCACTCAGGTGTTCTCCTACGCATCTGCGTAGTTCCCTAGTGGTTTTGCCCACATATTCCAAACCGCAGTCACATTTCGCCCTATAGATTACACCTTTAGAGCGACAATTTATGAAATGCCTGATGGTATATGTTTTATCGGTATTTTCACTTATAAACGTGCGACCACGCTCTACATATGGGCAGACTACACAGCCACTACAGCGGTGGCAGCCAACAATTTTCTGAGGCCACCAATCAGGAATCTCAGGTGTCACACTGTAGTGGCTGTGCACAAGGCACCCCATTGTAGCGGGAGTTAAAAGTTTGACCCAGAATGTGGGCATCTATATTGACGAAGTCTTGGCTCCTTTTGTCAAATCATTGCTGTTGTACATCAGGGACAAGGGGGATTTACTGTGTCGCCTTGAAGGTGTGGTGTTGGAGGAGGATACGTGGCTGGCATCTATTGATGTTGAGGCCCCGTACTCCTCCATACCACACCAGTACGGCATTAAGGCAACTGAAGCCTTTTTGGAGTCCAGGGGTTGTCAATTTAAAATCCACAACCTGATGACTAAGCTATTGGAGTTTGTGCTCACTAAGAATTATTTCCTTTTTGATGGTGTCTTCTTCCACCATTTCAGGGGCACCGCGATGGGGAGCCCTTGTGCCCCATCGTATTCCAACTTGCTCCTGGGCTGGTGGGAGAGGAATTTTGTGTTCAGTGACCCTCCCCCTCCGCAAATCGGGGGGGGGATGTGGTGCCGTTATGTGGTGCAGTTACATTGACGACGTCTTCGTCGTGTGGAGGGGTCAGAAAGAACATTTTAAGGAATTTGTTCAGGCTCTTAATACCAATGAAATCGGTTTGAGATTTACTTCTGAAATTGATAAATATTTTCTCCCGTTCTTGGATATCCTAATTAGTAGGGGCTGTGAGGGGGAAATCAAAATGGATATTTATTGTAAACTGATCTCCACAAATTCTCTTTTGAAATGGGAGTCACCACCCACACCCCCTTAAACAGGGTATCCCGACTGGGCAGTATTTACGGCTTAAAAGGAATTGTTTCTCCTCCTCAGTCTTTAAAAATCAGGCAAGGGACCTCAGACGGAGATTCCTTGAACGTGGATACCCTGATGTTGTTCTAAGGGGTGCCTATAAAAGAGCACAGAATGTGGATAGTGATGATCTTTTGTATCCGAAGGGTCAACCGAGTACTGACACCATTATCCGCCTGATAGCCACCTTTGACGAGGCAGCCACTGATGTGCGTCAGATTTTACAGAAGAACTGGGGCATCTTAAAGCTTGACCCCGATGTTGCTAAGGTTATTTCTGACACTCCGCAGATCACTTTCCGTAGAGGACGTAGTCTGCGTGACTGCCTTGTGCACAGCCACTAAAGCGTGACGCCTGAGACTCCTGATTGGTGGCCTCAGAAAATTGTTGGCTGCCACCACTGTAGCGGCTGTGTAGCCTGCCCATATGTAGAGCGTGGTCGCACGTTTATAAGTGAAAATACCGGTAAAACATATACCATCAGGCATTTCATAAATTGTCGCTCTAAAGGTTTGATCCATAGGGCGAAATGTGACTGCAGTTTGGAATATGTGGGCAAAACCACTAGGGAACTATGCAGACGTGTAGGAGAACACCTGAGTGATATCAGGAATAAAAAGGACACCCCATTGGCTCAACACATGGTAACACATCATGGGGGTGATTCCTCCACTCTCCGATTTATGGGCATCGAGCTGGTTCCTACCTCATCCAGGAGGGGTGATTGGAACAAAAAAATCCTCCAGAGACAGAGTTGGTGGATTTTTCATTGCGGACTAGCCACCCACAGGGACTTAATGAACAGTTGTTGTTTGGATGTTTTATCTGAATAAGGGACAGATAGTTTTGTATGCCCCTTCTTTGGTTCCTGCTCTTGTGTCCTACTTTAGTACATAAGTTGCTGATTCTGAGTACTATTGTCACGGGAGGCCGGCGACGCGCTCCCTCCGCGCAGCGCCGCCGGACCTCTCCGCCCCCCTAGAGACGAGCAGTAGGAAATTGAAGTGCTGGTCTGGTCAGCCAGCACTTCATCAGTTAATTTGTCTGTTGGGTTTTTAGCCATGTGGTGCTGATCACACCACATGGCTACTTTGCATTGTTTTGACAGCTTGCTCCGCCTCAGGTCATGTGATGCTGGCCACATCACATGATCCTGGGCGGGCTATTTAAAGATGGCAACTGCCCTTTCACATTGCCTGTTATTAGTTTTTCTGGTGCAGTGCTTGCGTTTGTTCCCTGAGAGATATTCTGGTTTTCTTGACTCCCGGCTTTCTGACCTCGACTTCGATTTTGCCTCCTCCTCTAGTTTTGACGTTCCCTCCAGGTTTGACTCAGCTTGTTGACAATTCTCTATTGTGTTTGTATTGTTCTGTGTTGTTCGTCTCGTGTTTCCCTTCCCTGCCTTCACTTATACAGTATAGGAACTGTCGCCCAGTTACTGTTTGGCTACCTAGGGCCTATACTGTAAGTAGGTAGGGTCAGAGGTGGGGTTCAGACAGGGCTCACTATTCCCTGTGTTCCTGTCGTGACAAAATAACAGGCCCGTACCATATGGAGCAGTTGCGAGCACTCACGGACCAGGTACAGAGCATGACGCAAGTAATCCAAGACCTGGCCGAGAGGCTCCAACACCAGGAACAGCTGCAGACTGCGCCTACAGCTGTTTCGGCCGTTCCTAACTCAACTTTGGAACCCCATGTTAAACTCCCCGATCGATTTTTTGGGGACCGTAAGGCTTTTCACTCTTTTAAGGAGAGCTGTAAACTTTACTTTAGGCTGCGTCCGCACTCCTCGGGACCCGAGCAGCAGCAAGTCATGATTATTATTTCCCTGCTGCAGGGTGATCCGCAGGAGTGGGCCTTTTCTTTACCGCCTGACTCTCCCTGTCTTCTGTCTGTGGAAACCTTTTTCCAGGCTTTAGGACTTTTGTATGAGGAACCTGACTTGGCCGCTGTTGCAGAGACTCAGCTTAGAGACAGCCGACAGGGGAACCGTCCAGTGGAGGACTACTGTGCTGAGTTTAGAAAATGGTGTGTGTCCTCCAATTGGAATGACCCAGCGTTGAGAAGTCAGTTCAGGGTGGGGCTTTCAGATCACCTTAAGGATTTACTTGTTAGTTATCCCACCCCTGACTCCTTAGAGGCGACTATGACTCTAGCTATCAAGTTAGACCGTCGGTTTAGAGAGAGACTGAGGGAACGTTCAACTACCCCCCAAGTGGTCATTTTTCCAGAAGTTTCTTCCCAGACTCCTACTCCAGTCCAGGCCCAGGAGGAGCCTATGCAGTTGGGCGTTACCTTGAGGGATCAGAGACGCCTGAAGAGAGCCTGTTTTTATTGCGGTGAGACGAACCACTGGCTTCAGCAATGTCCTAAGCTTCCCCCATCAAGGAGGTCTCCCTCTGGAAACAAGGTACTCCCTGCGGTGGTAAGAAGGAAAATTTTGTTACCGGTTGCCATTTCTTTTGATCAGATCTGGGGGTCTGGGAGAGCTTTCATTGATTCTGGATCTGCATGCAACTTTATAGATTTTGATTTTGTGCAATCCTTGGGAGTCCCTCTTATTCCTCTCAAGGAGGTAATCCAAATTATTGCACTTGACTCCACCCCTCTGAATTGTGGAGGAGCGGAGTTTTGTACTCCTGAGGTAACTCTTACTGTTGGAATTTATCATGTAGAGATCTGTTCCTTTTTGGTGTTAAAGAATTTACCTGCTGACCTCGTTCTAGGTCTACCTTGGTTGCAGGATCATAATCCTGTAATCAATTGGTCATCAGGTGAATTAGAGAAATGGGGGCCTAACTGTAATGTCTGTTGCAAATCAGTGTTGCAGTTGGGGGTTACTAACGAGTCTGTAATCTTGCCAGGGTATATCAGGGATTTTATTGATGTATTTACTATGTCTGAAACAGATTTTCTTCCTCCCCACCGCCAGTATGATTGTACCATCGACATTATTGATGGATCCAGATACCCCAAGGGCCGTATATACAACCTCTCTACTCCAGAGCGTCAGTCCATGAGAGAATACCTCAAGGAGAGTCTGGACAAGGGTCATATCCGGCCTTCGGTTTCTCCCATGGGTGCTGGTTTCTTCTTTGTCAGTAAGAAGGATGGAGGTTTGAGACCTTGTATTGACTATAGGGAACTTAACAAGATCACAGTTAAGAACAGGTATCCCTTACCTCTTATTCCTGACTTGTTGAACCAGGTCCAAGGTGCTTGCTGGTTCTCTAAATTGGATCTGAAAGGGGCTTACAACCTTATTAGAATCAGAGAGGGTGACGAGTGGAAGACTGCCTTCAACACCCCGGAGGGACATTATGAGTATTTAGTAATGCCTTTCGGGTTGAGTAATGCACCTGCAGTTTTCCAGAACTTCGTAAACGACATTTTCAGACCTTTTATTGGGAGGTTCATGATCGTCTACATTGACGATATTCTCATTTTTTCCACTGACTGGGAGTCTCACGTTGCTCACACTAGACAGGTGTTAGAGGTCTTACGTGAGAACAAATTGTTTGTAAAGAAGGAGAAGTGCATATTTGGTGCCCAAGAGGTGGCCTTTTTGGGGTATATTCTTACTCCTTGCGCTTTCAAGATGGACCCAACTAAGGTGCAAGCTATTCTGGATTGGGTGCGACCGTCTTCTCTGAAGGCGCTCCAACGTTTCCTAGGCTTCGCTAATTTCTACCGAAAATTTATAAAAAATTTTTCGGTAGTAGTTAAACCTATCACGGATCTAACTCGTAAAGGAGCTGATCTGGTGAATTGGTCCCCGGCTGCCATAAAGGCTTTTGAAGATCTTAAGATTTGTTTTACGAATGCTCCCATACTGATTCAGCCAGATCAGAATAAGCCTTTTGTGGTTGAAGTGGATGCATCTGAGGACGGTGTTGGGGCTGTACTATCTCAGGGCTCTTCCACCTTAACCAACCTCAGGCCATGTGCCTTCTTCTCTCGCAAATTTTCTCCGGCTGAGAGAAATTATGATATAGGCAATAGGGAACTGTTGGCCATTAAGTGGGCATTCGACGAATGGCGGCATTTTTTGGAGGGGGCTTTGCATCGTATCACGGTCCTCACGGACCATAAGAATCTTATGTTCCTTGAATCTGCCAAGAGGTTAAATCCCAGACAGGCAAGGTGGGCTTTGTTTTTACCCGTTTTGATTTCTGTGTTACCTTTAGGCCCGGAAGCAAGAATGTTAAGGCTGACGCCTTGTCACGGAGCTTTCAGGCATGTCAACCTCCTGAGGCCCCCCCTGAGCCTATTTTGCCAGCCGACATCTTCATAGCTGCCACCTCACCTGTCTTAACCGAGGAAATCTTGGCCGGACAACATCTTGCTCCCACTGATACCCCCTTTGATAAATTGTTTGTGCCTGCACCATTGCGTTTGCGACTTCTGGGTGAGTGTCATGATTCTGTTTTGTGTGGACATCCTGGGGTCAATGCCACCAAGGATTTGATTTGCAGGAATTTTTGGTGGCCTTCGATTTCCAGAGATGTTCAGGCTTTTGTGTCCGCATGTAACATTTGTGCCCGGTCAAAAACTCCCAAGACACGGCCTATGGGCGAGTTACATCCATTGCCCATACCTGGTAGACCATGGTCCCACCTGTCCATGGACTTTATCACCGATCTGCCATGCTCTGAGGGTAAGACCGTGATCTTGGTTGTGGTGGATAGATTTAGCAAGATGTGTCATCTTATTCCTTTAAGCAAATTACCATCTGCAAAGGTTCTGGCTTCTGTGTTTATTGATCACATCATCAAACTTCATGGAGCCCCTGAAAATATCGTGTCAGACAGGGGTGTACAGTTTGTGTCCAGGTTTTGGAAGGCCTTCTGTCAAAAAATAGGTATTTCTCTGTCCTTCTCATCGGCCTTCCATCCTGAGTCCAATGGTCAGACCGAGCGTACCAATCAATCCGTTGAACAGTTTCTTAGGTGCTATGTTTCTGACAACCAACATCAGTGGTCCAGGTTTTTATCTCTGGCTGAGTTTGCCTTGAATAATCGCGTTAATTCTTCCTCTGGGATGTCGCCGTTCTTCTGCAACATGGGTTTCCATCCTCGTTTTGGTTCTTTTTCGTCATCCAATTCTGTGGTCCCAGAGGTCAATAGTGTCTCCCAGGAACTGTGCACAGTTTGGGCACAGGTTCAGTCGAACCTGGAAAGAGCCCAACTTATCCATAAGACTAAGGCAAATAGGAGACGTTCTAAGGGGGTTGAGTTCAAGGTGGGGGACAAGGTATGGTTATCCTCTAAGAATCTGCATATGAAGGTACCCTCTTATAAGTTTGCGCCTCGTTTTATAGGTCCATATGAGATCATCAAGGTGATCAACCCGGTATCGTTTAAATTACGCTTGCCTGATTCCTTTCGTATACATGATGTCTTCCATAAGTCTTTGTTGAAGAGGTTTGTTGCTCCCGTGTGTCCTGAGGAACAGCCTTCACCTCAGGTTGAGGTGGCAGGACAGATGGAGCATGAGATAGCTGACATCATTGATGTGAGGAAAGTCCGGAACTCCTTTCAATATCTTGTGCATTGGAGGGGGTTCGGTCTGGAGGATAGGTCATGGGTCCCGTTGAGCAGGATGCATGCGGATACTCTTATCCGGGAGTTTCATCTGCAGCATCCTGAGAAACCGGCTCCCCCTGGAAAGGGTCCGGTGGCCCCTCGTGAAGAGGGGGGTACTGTCACGGGAGGCCGGCGACGCGCTCCCTCCGCGCAGCGCCGCCGGACCTCTCCGCCCCCCTAGAGACGAGCAGTAGGAAATTGAAGTGCTGGTCTGGTCAGCCAGCACTTCATCAGTTAATTTGTCTGTTGGGTTTTTAGCCATGTGGTGCTGATCACACCACATGGCTACTTTGCATTGTTTTGACAGCTTGCTCCGCCTCAGGTCATGTGATGCTGGCCACATCACATGATCCTGGGCGGGCTATTTAAAGATGGCAACTGCCCTTTCACATTGCCTGTTATTAGTTTTTCTGGTGCAGTGCTTGCGTTTGTTCCCTGAGAGATATTCTGGTTTTCTTGACTCCCGGCTTTCTGACCTCGACTTCGATTTTGCCTCCTCCTCTAGTTTTGACGTTCCCTCCAGGTTTGACTCAGCTTGTTGACAATTCTCTTATTGTGTTTGTATTGTTCTGTGTTGTTCGTCTCGTGTTTCCCTTCCCTGCCTTCACTTATACAGTATAGGAACTGTCGCCCAGTTACTGTTTGGCTACCTAGGGCCTATACTGTAAGTAGGTAGGGTCAGAGGTGGGGTTCAGACAGGGCTCACTATTCCCTGTGTTCCTGTCGTGACAACTATTTTGATTCTGACTTTTTTTATATTCAGTCGTATTTTTTATTGCTTATTGGTTTTGTTTTGCTACATTTGGGTGTTGGTGTACTAGATTTTATTGCTTGGCTTATTCTATCCATATATTCATATTAATACTTTTCTATCAGGCCTCCATGATATGAAAACTTGCCTTATAATACCCTTATAGTGCCTGCACTTGTAAAAATGTACCCGATCTGTGCCAGCACTCACCGCTGTCATCTTTCCACAGCGCTTCAAGCGGGGGAGTTGATGGGCGTGACTATTGCCTGCACGTCACAGACCTTCACTCCCTCGCACACGCCCACCACTGATGATGCGCTACTGTGTACGCGGCGGGCGCAATGTAATATTGCAGGGCGCGTTCCTCCGGCATTAGACTAATACGGAAGGCGGGGATGTATGTTGGGGGTGGGGTAATTAAACCCAAACAGCGTGGCCGGCATGGTGGACGCCATATGCCTCACCTAAATGGGCGACACGCGTGCTACTGCACATTTTGGCAGACTGTGAGCCCTCTTCTATGTTCTGGTCCAGATGGAACATCATCGCTGGTCCTTTCATCATCCTAGTACCGGTCCCCTGAGGAATTGGTGATGTAACAAAGAAACGCGTCGGGACAGTTCTGTATGTTTGAATTTCACCTAGCATAGGGTCCCCTTTGTTTATTTCACTGACGAATTGCTGGGCAGTCTACCCTTAACTTAGGGACTGCTAGGGCCATTGTAGCTAGGTGTTTTCATAGGGGTGTTTCTATCTATCTCTGCATTACATATATTACATATTGCTGTGGCTTAGCCCAGTTATCATAGGGCTTCCTAGGGGCAGAGACCCGGCACCCCTATATTAGTACCTGTGTGAGTGTGTATGTTATTATACGTGTTTGCATTTGAGGTTCTATTGATCATTATCGTGTGATTGCACCAAGATTTGGAATTCAGTGCACTGTCTACTTGTATTTGTTTGTGGGCCATTATTTTAATCTGATGTAGTAAAAGTTATATTATTAGTCTACCCTATAATACTATAATTGCTTTGATTCTACTGGGGTTTGTATGCACCCCTTCCAGGTGCTTTAGTCAACAATTTGGATTGTATATGTTTTTTTATTGTATATGTGTGCATCCATGTATGTGGTGACTGTTTGTATTTATGCATCCATGTATGTGGAGAGTGCATGTATGAGTGCATCCATGTATGTGGTGACTGTGTATGAGTGCATCCATGTATGTAAAGAGTGCTTGTATGAGTGTGTCTATGTATATGGTGAGCGCATATATGTGGAGAGTGCGTCCAAGTATGTGGAGAGTGCATGTATGAGTGCGACCATGTATGTGGTGACTGTGTATGAGTGCATCCATGTATGTAAAGAGTGCTTGTATGAGTGTGTCTATGTATATGGTGAGCGCATATATGTGGAGAGTGCATCCAAGTATGTGGAGAGTGCGTGTATGAGTGCGTCCATGTATGTAGAGAATGCATGTATGAATGTGTCTATGTATATAGTGAGTGCATGTATGTGGAGAGTGCGTGTATGAGTGTGTCTATGTATATGGTGAGCGCATATTTGTAGAGAGTGCGTCCATGTATGTAGAGAGTGCGTGTATGAGTGCGTCTATGTATACAGTGAGCGCATGTATGTGGAGAGCGCATCCATGTATGCGGAGAGTATGTGTATAAGTGCGTCTATGTATATGGTGAGCGCATGTATGTGGAGAGTGCGTCTATGTATATGGAGAGTGCGTGTATGAGTGCAGCTATGTATATGGTGAGCGTGGGGGGCCCAGTCAGTTCTAGCTACGCCTCTGTAGTTTTCTATAAGGGAGAGAGCACTGTGGTTTACATACAGAGGCATGTGTGTACCACTGTATCAGTTTAAGAGTTATGCCAGTAAGCTGCATACATCCACAGCAGCTGTACAAATCTCTGCTTGCAAATTTACAAAGATAAATGTGCCAAAATTCTGGAGTACACCATTTACAGATTTATTCTGTCTGTCTAAGGGTTATTTATCAAAGACCAGCATTTTATGCCAGTTTTTTATATCCCGTGCACTACAGGATGATATTTATGTTGAGGTGAAGGCCTTATCATAAATGAGGCACATCCTCTGGCAGATTGACACCTACTCCAATCCCTTGCTGGAAGCCATCAGTGTGCAGCATATTTATCACAGTATCTGACAGTGTAGGATAAAATTGTTGAATCTGTAGAAACTGTTGTCTAGCTTTACACCATTAGATGGCATACGTGTAAAATTTTGGCTAACACTATTGTGATAGAATGCAACCATTTTCTGCTAAGGCACAGCCCTTGACAGCAAGGTTTATAAAACATCTGAAACATGAAGCAGGATTCTGGAGTACAGAATGGAGTATAGAATGATCAAATTTTATTTACATCAGTTGAAAACCATTTTGGAGAACATTTAAGATAGAACAATGATAGAATATAAGGTGGTGTGAAAAGTTACACTAGCTCTGTATTCAGGAGGAAATTTCAAATGAAGAAAGAATAGAGACGTGTAATACATTAATATGATTAAGATCTTTCTGGAACAGCTATAATCTTCCTACAACCATCCATATCTATATATAGCATCACAAGGATGAGAACAGTAGTTTAATTTGTCATGTGACATGACAGGAAAGACTGAGGTGTGGTGTGTGGTATATGTCACATCTCCTCAGACACCTGATAATACAAGGTGCAGGGCACACAGTACACCATGATGTGGACTGCTAGCAGGACTATCCTTCCAGGACTCTTACTAGTCACTATTATTACAGGTAGGAATATTTGTCAGACAAACGTACTGTATTTTTACCCAACAGCAACATAAAATGAACACTTTAAAATAAATATATGTCTTAGATTTAAAAATGAATTCTTATAACTAGTGATATTTTCCATTATTTTGTGTTTTCCAGATGTACAATCAAATTCTCAGGTGTCACAGGATCCAGATCTTCACATTACAGAAGGCCAAGATATCACCCTGAAATGTACTCACACAATAACAGGTTACAGGTTACTGGTCTGGTACAAGCAAATCCCTGGACTCGGACTGGAGATCTGCGCTTATGGTGCAGACACACCTAACAACCTGCACTCCAAATACTCAATGACCATGGACAGAAAATCCTCCACCACCCAGCTTCATATAAAGAATGTGAAGGGGGAGGACACAGCCATGTATTACTGTGCAGGTGATGACACAGTGACACCGACACACTGCAGCTCTGTACAAGAATCAAACGGCCACAATATAGGACACAAAGTATGTGCATCAGGATATTTTTGAAGTGAAGTGTCTATGTGGGAAAAATACTCAGCAAAATGTGTCAGAATTCTGTCACAAATATCATAAATGTGAGATACACCAAGTGTATTGTGTTTTTACATCATTTTTACTACCTTGAATCCAACCAAGGGCAATATCTGCATACAGTTTGTATGTTCTGTTCACACATAGCTGCCAACATGTGGACACTTTGGTGTTAACTTTACTTGGGTTATTGGGATGTGACTTATGATGTGTTGCTTGTTATGAGAAATGTTTTTTAAGAATTTATTTTCTAGAATATTCCTGTGTATTGGCCTCACTGGAAGGAACTTACAGTGATGACAGTATAGAGGGAGATGATTGCCTGGTAACAGCGATATCAGATGCTATGTGATGTTAAAGTCACAGCTTTTTATAAAGCCTGTATAACCAACCCCTTTAATCCACACTAGACCCAAAACTCAGACCCCAGACCCCATAATACAACCCCATACTAAAACTCAATATTCAGACACCATAATACAGACCTCATACCCCAATATTCATATCTTAATCTCCAAAATTTAGTTTTCAGACAAAACCCTATCATTTAACCCTAGACCAGAGTCCAACCCTTAGATTGGAAATGTAAAACCCAGATCAGACCCCTTTAATGACCTCCTCTCAGCTCCCAAAACTAAAGATGATCCAGGAGCGAGTAATTCATATCAGCTATTGACTATTGGATTAATCCAATACAATACAAAATGGCAGATTTGTAAGGCCCTGAAGCGAAGTGCAAACATGGAACCTGTTGTGCATGCAGTGCTGTTTCAAACAGCAGAGACTCGGGACTAATGACCGTGACCAGCAATAATGTTGATCACGGTCATTAAAGCCTTTACATGCCATCATCAAATGAGATCATGGCATCTAAAGAATGAAAAACCTGGAAGCTCGATCTTCTGGGCTTCTTACCGGCATCCTCTGTGGCCAATGAGGATGCCGATAATTGATTTCAATACGCTGGGTCTCTCTGAAGAGACCCAGGATATTGATGCTTCAAATAAATAAATAAATAAAAAATATAAACATCATAGGCATCACCACATTTTTCCAATATGGCAAATGGCATAAAGGGAAAAAAAAGTTCAAAACATACAATTTGCTATGTTTTCATTGTTTTTCTTACCCAAAAAATGAAATAAAATGTGATCAAAAAGTCACACACACTCCAAAATGGTATCAATAAAAACTAAAGATTGTCCCACTAAAAAATAGCCCCAACACAGCTCAGTAGATATAACTAAATAAAAAAAATGAAACAATTTTTTTTTCAAAGTTTATATTTAGACTATTTAGACATAAAAACCCCTATACATATGTACGATATTACATATCGTTGTAATCATACTGACCCAGAGAATGAAGGGTACAGGTCAGTTTTGCTGCAAAGGGAATGCCGTTGGAACAAAACCCGTAAAACATTGGAGGAAATGCATTTTTTTTTCAATTCCACCCTATTTAATTTTTTTACCCGCTTCCCACTACATTATATGCCATATTAAATGGTGGTATTAGAAAGTATAACTTGTCCCGCAAAAAAAAGCCCTCATACAGCTATGTGAACGGTAAAATAAAAAAGTTATTGATCAAGGAAGATAGGGAGGAAAAATGAAAACGCAAAAACGAAAAAAGGGTTAATTGGTGACTAACTTTCAGACAGATTTTAATAATTCAATAATTCCTGTGAATACTTGAAACTTTGTAATATATTCAATCAGAAAAAAAGCTTTATTCTGGAATTATTTAATGATTCTCACCCCCCTTCCCCACTACCACCCCCTTGCTCTTCCCCTTTTTGTAAGTTGACTTTCTCTCTGAAATTGAGGCCTCCTGCACACAACCATGTATATATTGCGGTCCACAACCCACTGATCCGCAAAATGTGGATACCTTCTGTGTGCAATCTGCATTTTTCTCTCTGTCATCACAAGAAACAGCCACTGTTTTCCACATTTTGGACAAGAATAGGATATTCTATAATTTTCAGAACGGACATACAGATGTGGACAGCACAAGGATGACAACCATATGCTGTCCATTTTTTTCAGCAGATGGATGCAAGTCTGTTATCTGACTCCAAGTACTTTATTAACATCTATACTGCTCAGTACTTCTCGGAAATGTCATGTATAGTGCTTCTGTTTGATTCTAACATATTGTTAGCAAACAGAATCTGCTGCCTTCATGTGTATTCTATGGACAGACTTGATGAGCAGCTAGTGTCCACCCTCCAGTTCAGGGAGAATTGAGAATGATAGATGCAGCATGCTAAACTGCTAAAAATGGCAGATACATGTGATCTAATGGTTAGATATAGCACAATCACATATACATCCATGGGAAGCTTATTCTTAACAGTTATCTGAAGGAAAAGTAAAAAAAACTGCCACTCCTACATTTTCAGACAAGGGCAATTATTTGCTTGGTTTGCCCTTAAAAAATCAACTGCTCTGTAAATTAATTACTGACTGCTACTAGGCTCACCTATGTCTGGATATCCTCCCATATTCCAAAAACATTCTAATTGGCTAACACCATTGTACATGTATGGTGGAAGTCAGTTCTTTAAAGATGGCATGCACTCCAGAGCACAGTTTTAAACTGCAGAGACCTGGAGAAAAGCGACCCAGCATGGTGATAAAATACAATATATCGCTCTGCCAAAAATGAGCCCTCACACAGCTCTGTAATCGTACTGACATGGTGATTAAAAGGAACAGGTCACTTTTACAGCACGGGAAAGCTGTAAAAACAAAATCCATGGTGGAATTATGGTTTTTTTCCAATGTCACCCCACTTGGATTCTTTTCCATTTTCCAATGCATCATATGTAGAGTTGATCGAACGTGCTCGTAACGAGCACTGTAGTGCTCAGATCCCCTGCGCTCGCATGCCCGCAGGCATCCGGATCCGTCCTCATCTGACTGTAAGTCAATGGGGGCGGATTCGTTTGGTATGACACACGAGTGTGTCATACCAAACGGATCCGTCCCCACTAACTTACAGTCGGGTGAGGAGGACGGATCCGTTTGGTGTCACACACTAGTGTGTGATACCAAACGGATCCGTGCCATTGACTTACAGGCAAGTGAGGACAGATCCGGATGGCTGCGCAGCGGAGCGCAGGGGATCCGAGCAGTACAGTGCTCGTTACGAGCACGTTCGATCAACTCTAATCATATGCAATGTTAAATGATAGCATTAGAAAGTACAACTTGTCCTGCACAAAACAAGCCCTCATACGGTTATGTGAACGGAAAAATAAAAAAAAGTTGTGGCTCAGGGAAGGCAGGGAGTAAAAATAAAAACTAAAAACAGCAAATTCCAGGGTCATGAAAGGATTATTATGAAATTGTTAATATTTACATTTTGAGAATCATTGTGAATGAAGAGAAATCAATGTGAATGATCGCAATGTCTGTACAATGACACTGAATATGTTGCCTCTATAATAAATAAAGTGTGCTAGGAGAAACTTTAATAGAGGAAATCAGGCCTCAGTTTCGAGAAATACCTCACAGACCACTACAGAACCCTACAATATCCAAAAGCTTTTTCTGGAGATCTGGTGACGTACCGGGCTCTCCATGGGTATTCTAGGCGGAGGCTTTCACCTAGCAGTAGCCCGGTAACGTCACTAGCACTAATGGGGAGGCTTTAGCGCTGTCCTAGCCTGTAAGTTGGCAAGGGCAGCGCTAAAGCCCGCCCATCAGTGCCGGTGATGTAATCGGGAACACTGCTAGGTTGAAGCCTCCGCCTAGCAGTGTAAAAGTGTAAACAAAAAAGCCCTTGCTCTGCGTGATACAGCACAGGGCAAGAGCATCAGAGCATGAAATTCTCCTATGCTCATGTCAGAGGGACTGAGTAGCAGCACTGATCCTGGACAACCCCTTTAACTCTCTATTGAGCAGCGCCAGGCAAGCCCAGCATACTATATCTGGACTCCTGAGCTTGCACACTACACTGAGCATACTCAGTAGAGGTAAGTGAGGGTCAGTAGAGGTAACTATATATACTACTATGAAGCCATCACACTATGTCAATGTGGTCACTTCCACAATTCTATTTCTTGTCTGAAAAAAACACCTTTTTTAAGTACAATACTCAGAATTTGACCCAAAGAGAAAGAAAGAGACTTTTCCAGGCAATTAAAGCATGTTTGGTTCAGTTAAAATCAATATGGACCAATATTAAATTTATAATAGAAATTTACCTATACTGAGAATAGGCCATCAATATTAAAATCCAGAAAAAGCCATTTAAAGGCGCATG
>ONZH01014774.1:0-32504 GCA_900303285.1 Rhinella marina | reverse complement strand
CACATAGAAATCCATTGCTCATTAGCTTTTTACTCCTCTTGAAAAAACGTGTCAGTGTCTGCGCAGTTTTAATGGTGTATTTTCATAGTGTTTTTTGTTTTTGTACTAAAGCATTTTCCACATACTTCTCAACAGAGAAATTGTCATTACAGGGGTGTTTGTACTTTACTACAAAAATAAAAAAAACCTGAAGGAAAACAAGTACATTAAAAAAAACACCAAGTCGTAATGCATACTTTTAGGCTAGAGATGAGTGAACCAGTCCAAATTCTTTTTGGGTTCGGTCCGCTAAATTTTTGAAAAAGTTTTGTTTGGACCCATATTGATTAGGGCCTAGCCAAAATTTCTCTATTTGCCCTAAAAGTTGACACTAACATACATAGCTATGTGTAAGCACACATTTGACAGTGTTATCATACAGCGTGCTTAAAAAGACATAAAATCGGTACATGCTTTTTCATATTAAAAAGATTCCATCGAGGGCAGATAATGTTTAAACACAAGATGTTATGAATAGAGATGAGCGAGCATACTCGTCCGAGCTTGGTGCTCGTTCGAGTATTATGGTACTCGTAAGTGCTCGCTGCTCGGACAAGTATCTCGCCATGCTTGAGGAAATGGCAACTTCCGCATTGTGCATTTTTGGCGCCTATAAACTCAGCCAATCACAAGCCAGGAGACTCTGCGGTACACCCAGCATCACGTGGGGCCCTTACATGTCGATAGCAGGGGTTGGCTGGCCTGATCAGGTGACCCTGGAATATACTAGTGACTGCCCACGGTGCTCGGCTCAGATGCTGTCTGGATGTCGTTAGGGATAGAGCTGCTGCGTTTCAGGGAGAGTGTTAGGGCCTGCATTTAGTTCTTTGTTAGGCAGGAGTGATCTCACAAGAACCCAACAGCCCTTCTAAGGGCTACAATAAATTTTTTTTTGTCTCCTGGCTTGGCTGGCTGGCTGGCACTAGTAGTGTAGCTATCGCCATATATAACCCTTTTTTTTATTGTTCTATCTCAGTGATACAAATCCATTTCATACAGCAGTGTGGAACCATTCTGTGTGTCACAGTTCAGCTGTCCACTCACTACAATCCGTATTTTCTGTCTAGTTGACACATTCTGTACATCACTTAAATAAACCAGGTCTTTTGCTCTCACGTATACAGCTAGATCACAAAAATCTCTGTGCGACATTTGTCTGGGTTGCAGTCAAAATAGCCACCGTCAGCCAGGGCTGAGTTAGCTCTCTGATGGTTTCTGCATGTCACGTTAAAAAAAAAAAAAAAACTAAAAAAAAATATTAAAAAAAAGATATAAAAAAATAGTTTTTTTGTTGTTTTAGCTCAGTGATACAAATCCATTTCACATAGCTGCGTGGAACCATTCTGTGTGTCACAGTTCAGCTGTCCACTCACTACAATCCGTATTTTCTGTCCAGTTGAAACATTCTGTACGTTACTTAATTAAACCAGGTCCTTTGCTCTCACGTATACAGCTAGATCACAAAAATCTCTGTGCAACATTTGTCTGGGTTGCAGTCAAAATAGCCACCGTCAGCCGGGGCTGAGTTAGGTCTCTGATAGTTTCTGCATGTCACGTTAAAAAAAAAAAAAACTAAAAAAAAATATATAAAAAAAAAAAGATGTAACAAAAATAGTTTTTTTGTTGTTTTATCTCAGTGATACAAATCCATTTCACACAGCTGCGTGGAACCATTCTGTGTGTCACAGTTCAGCTGTCCACTCACTACAATCTGTATTTTCTGTCCAGGTGACACATTCTGTACGTCACTTAATTAAACCAGGTCTTTTGCTCACACTGATACAGCTAGATCACAAAAATCTATGTGCGACATTTCTCTGGGTTGCAGTCAAAATAGCCACCGTCAGAAGGGGCTGAGTTAGGTCTCTGATAGTTTCTGCACGTCACGTTAAAAAAAAAAAAACTAAAAAAAAGATAAAAAAAAAGATATAAAAAAATAGTTTTTTTGTTGTTTTAGCTCAGTGATACAAATCCATTTCACACAGCTGCGTGGAACCATTCTGTGTGTCACAGTTCAGCTGTCCACTCACTACAATCCGTATTTTCTGTCCAGTTGACACATTCTGTACGTCACTTAAATAAATCAGGTCTTTTGCTCTCACGTATACAGCTAGATCACAAAAATCTCTGTGCGACATTTGTCTGGGTTGCAGTCAAAATAGCCACCATCAGCCGGGGCTGAGTTAGCTCTCTGATAGTTTCTGCATGTCACGTTAAAAAAAAAAACAAAACTAAAAAAAAATATTAAAAAAAAAGATATAAAAAAAATAGTTTTTTTGTTGTTTTATCTCAGTGATACAAATCCATTTCACACAGCTGCGTGGAACTATTATGTGTGTCACAGTTCAGCTGTCCACTCACTACAATCCGTATTTTCTGTCCAGTCTGTCTCACTGATACAGCTAGATTACAAAAATCTCTGTGCGACATTTGTCTGGGTTGCAACTAAGCAGACCAAGCATGCCTAATCTAATAGTTTCTGTGTAATTGCTCCATACTGCACGGTACGTAATAACATACGTAATTTTGATCTAACTTATCCACCTATATATTCACTTGTTTAGACTGAACAAGTTTTTGGGTTTCAGTACAGCAGGCCCATTTATTTTATTTTTTTTATATAATACACTTATATACAGAAAATGTTGAACCCCAGGGCTAAGGGTCGAGGACGAGGGCGTGGGCGTGGGCATTCAATTACTGCAGGGGGCAGAGGCCGTGGTCCTGGGCAGGGTGAGACAGTACCTGCTGATGAGGGAGCAGGGGAACGCCGCAGAGCTACACTCCCTAGCTTCATGTCTCAACTTACAGGGACACGAGGTAGAGGACTGTTGAAACCACAACAGTGCGAACAGCTGATGTTGTGGATTGCGGACAATGCTTCAAGTAATTTGTCCACCAGTCAGTCTTCCACGCAGTCCACCCACGTTACCCAAGGGAGCACTCCTCTGGCTCCTCCACCTCAACCTCCTTCCCCCCAGTCTGCCCCCTCCCAGGAAAATTTGGAATGCGATCCGGCATACTCTCAGGAACTGTTTTCTGGACCCTTCCCAGAGTCACAAACCACTTCTCAGGTTGCTGCTGACCTCGTTCCCGATGCCCAAGTTTTCCAAGTGTCGCAGTCTGTGGGTGATGATGATGATGATGACAAAGTTGACTTAGTGGAAGAAGTTTGTAGAGAGGTGTCGGACGATGAGGAGACACGGTTGTCAGACAGTGGTGAAGTTGTTGTCAGGGCAGTAAGTCCGAGGAGGGAGCAGACTGAGGAATCGGAGGATGACGAGGTGACTGACCAAAGCTGGGTTGATAAGCCGAGGGAAGACAGTGCTTCTGAGGCAGAGGCGAGTGCTGCACCAGAACAGGTTGGAAGAGGCAGTGGTGTGGCCAGAGGGAGAAGCAGGGCCAGAGCTGGTGCATCAGCAGCAACTGTTTCACGTAGTGAAGCTCCCGTGGTGAGGCCTAGATGTTCGCAAGTCTGGAGGTTCTTTAAAGAAAGTGAGGATGACCGACGGACTGTGGTGTGCAATCTGTGCCACACCAGGATCAGCAGGGGTGCCACCACTACTAGCCTAACCACCACCAGCACGCGCAGGCATATGAGTACTAAACACCCCACTCAATGGAACCAAGGCCGTTCACCACCTCCTGCGGGTCACACCACTGCTCCTTCCCCTGTGTCACTCGCTGCCTCTGCTAGTCAACCCCCTGCCCAGGACCCCGGCACGAGCGCCTCCCGCCGGAAAACCACACCTTCGCCTCCACGATCCTCCACAGTGTCCACCAATGTGTTCAGCTGTCTTTACAGCAGACGCTGGAGCGCAAGAGGAAATACAGTTCCACCCACCCACATGCCCAAGCCCTCAACGTCCACATCTCCAAATTGCTGAGCCTGGAGATGCTGCCCTATAGGCTGGTAGAGATCGAGGCCTTTCGCAATCTCATGGCGGTGGCTGCCCCTCGGTATTCGGTCCCCAGCCGCCACTATTTTTCCCGATGTGCCGTCCCAGCCCTACACCAGCACATGTCACAGAACATCATCCGTGCCCTGACCAACGCTGTTTCTGAGAAGGTCCACCTAACCACGGACACGTGGACAAGTGCTGCCGGGCAGGGACACTATATCTCACTGACTGGCACATTGGGTTAACTTGGTGGAGGCTGGGACCGAGACTGACCCTGGGGCCGCTCATGTACTGCCCACACTGAGAATTGCTGGGCCTACCTCGGTCACGGTCTCTCAGACGTACTATGCCTCCTCCTCCGTCCCCTCCTCCTCCACCGAATTACCATCCGTTGGCACGGCACCTTCAGTCGGTAGCTCTAGGTGCAGCAGCAGTGTCGTGGGTAAGCGCCAGCAGGCGGTGCTCAAACTGCTGAGCTTAGGTGACAAAAGGCACACCACCCAAGCGATGTGTGGCTGGCACCGCTGAACCTCAAGCCAGGCATGGTTGTGTGTGACAACGGGCGTAACCTGGTGGCGGCTCTGCAACTCGGCAGACTGACACATGTGCCATGCCTGGCCCACGTGTTCAATCTCATAGTTCAGCGGTTCCTCAAGACATACCCCAATCTGTCTGATTTGCTCACCAAGGTGCGCCGCATCTGTGCGCATTTCCGCAAGTCGACCCCAGATGCTGCCACTCTCAGGGCAGCGCAGCACCGCCTGCAACTGCCCACTCACCGACTGTTGTGCGACGTGCCCACGAGATGGAATTTGACATTAAACATGTTATCCAGAGTCTACCAGCAGCGCAGAGGGATTGTAGACTGCCAGATGTCAACTTCCACCAGAACTGGTCAGTCAGATTCCTCAAGTCTACAATGAGGAGTGGACGTGGATGTCTGATATCTGCCAGGTGTTAAGCAACTTTGAGGAGCCAACACAGATGGTCAGCGGCGATGCCGCCATTATCAGCCTCACCATCCCGCTGCTTTGGCTGTTGAAAAACTCACTGCTCATCATGAAGTCGGATGCTTTGCGCTTGTCACAAGAGACGGTGGAGGAATATACGTCGCTTGATAGCCAGAGCACCCTCCGGTCTGTTTCTCAGCGCGTATCGGAGGAGGGGGATGAGGATGAGGAGGAAGAGGAGGAGAATGTCTGTGAGACAGAAGAGGGTACCAGTGCTCAGATCTTCTTAACTCTTGAGCGTGTTTGGGCTGAAGAGGAGGAGGAAATGGAGAGTCAGGCCAGTGAGGAGAGGGAATTCTTGCGTGTTGGGACTCTGGCGCACATGGCAGACTTCATGTTAGGCTGCCTATCCCGTGACCCTCGCGTTAGAAGCATTTTTTCAAACACCGATTACTGGGTGTTCACTCTCCTGGACCCACAGTACAAGCAGAACCTTTCCACTCTCATCCCTGCAGAGGAAAGGAGTCTGAGAGTGAATAGATATCAACAGGCACTGGTGTACAAGCTGAAACAATCCTTCCCATCTGATGCCGCTAGCGGCAGAGGGCATGGTTCTGTGGGCCAAGTAGCAGGGGAGAGGAGGCGAGCAGGCAGCTTGTCTAGCACTGGCAGGGGAACGCTCTCCAAGGCCTTTGCCAGTTTTATGTCACCCCAGCAAGACACTGTCGCCTGTCCCCAGTCTAGGCAGAGTAGGGGGGAGCTGTACAGAAAGATGGTGAGGGAGTACCTAGCTGACCATACCAACGTCCGTAGCGATCACTCTGCTCCATACAACTACTGGGTTTCAAAGCTGGACACGTGGCCTGAACTGGTGCTGTACGCCTTGGAGGTGCTGGCCTGCCCTGCCGCTAGCGTGCTGTCAGAGCGGGTATTCAGTGCAGCTAGTGGCGTCATCACCGATAAGCGTACACGCCTGTCAACTGACAGCGCTGACAGGCTGACGCTTATTAAAATGAACAAAGCCTGGATTTCACCGGAATTCAAATCTCCTCCGGGGGAAAGCAGCTAAAGATTAACATTACTTATGTATCCGATTCCTCTTCTCTACTCCTCCTCCTCCTCCTTGTTGTCTTTGCCTAACGCTGACCAAAAAAACGCCATTTTTTAGAGGTCTGCACTCTTTTACCACAATTTTTCAGGAGGGCCCCCTACAGGCCCTCTCTTCAAACAATTTTTCCGGAGGTCCACCTACAGGCGCTCTCTCTAAATATTTTTTCCAGAGGTCCACCTACAGGCCCTCTTTCCAAACAATTTTTCCGGAGGTCCACCTACAGGCCCTCTCTCCAAACAATTTTTCCAGAGGTCCACCTACAGGCCCTCTCTCCAAACAATTTTTCCAGAGGTCCACCTACAGGCCCTCTCTCCAAACAATTTTTCCAGAGGTCCACCTACAGGCCCTCTCTCTAAACTATTTTTCCGAAGGTCCACCTACAGGCCCTCTCAATTTACGTCTTTTTCCTCTCTTTCTCTCTCTCCAAACTCCATCCGGCTGTTGTCACCACCACACACGCTAGCCAAGGGGGCACTCCTCTGGCTCTTCCAGCTCAACCTCCTTCCCCCCAGCCTGCCCACCACCTACAGGCCCTCTCTCCAAACCATTTATGTCTTTTTCCTCTCTTTCTCTCTCTCCAAACTATTTTTCCGGATAGGTGCCATATACGGTATTAAACTGAGTAGTATACATAGAACACATGCCACACTTGATCGAGATCATAATTTACAACTGTACCGGTTGATGCTAAACTTTTAAGTTGGGGTCCTGCGTCGTTATTCGAACTCCATCTGGCTGTTGTCACCACCACACACGCTAGCCAAGGGGGCACTCCTCTGGCTCTTCCAGCTCAACCTCCTTTCCCCCAGCCTGCCCCCCACCTACAGGCCCTCTCTCCAAACAATTTATGTCTTTTTCCTCTCTTTCTCTCTCTTTCCAAACTATTTTTCCGGATAGGTGCCATATACGGTATTAAACTGAGTAGTATACATAGAACACATGCCACACTTGATCGAGCTCATAATTTACAACTGTACCGGTTGATGCTAAATTTTTAAGTTGGGGTCCTGCGTCGTTATTCGAACTCCATCCGGCTGTTGTCACCACCACACACGCTAGCCAAGGGGGCACTCCTCTGGCTCTTCCAGCTCAACCTCCTTCCCCCAGCCTGCCCCCCACCTACGGGCCCTCTCACTAAACAATTTACGTCTTTTTCCTATCTTTCTCTCCAAACTATTTTTCCGGATAGCTGCCATATACGGTATTAAACTGAGAAGAATACATAGAACACATGCCACACTTGATCAAGCTCATAATTTACAACTGTACCGGTTGATGCTAAATTTTTAAGTTGGGGTCCTGCGTCGTGTCATTCGAACTTCATCCGGCTGTTGTCACCACCACACACGCTAGCCAAGGGGGCACTCCTCTGGCTCTTCCAGCTCAACCTCCTTCCCCCCAGCCTGCCCCCCACCTACAGGCCCTCTTACCAAACAATTTACGTCTTTTTCCTCTCTTTCTCTCTCTCCAAACTATTTTTCCGGATAGGTGCCATATACGGTATTAAACTGAGTAGCATACATAGAACACATACCACACTTGATCAATCTCATAATTGACAATTGTACTGGTTGATGCTACATTTTTATGTCATCTAATGTCATCAAATTTTTAGGTCATCTGGCGTAGCACCCCATCACTCTCCTTCTTGGTCAAATAGCCCTTACACAGCCTGGAGGTGTGTTTAGGGTCATTGTCCTGTTGATAAATAAATGATGGTCCAACTAAACGCAAACCGGATGGAATAGCATGCCGCTGCAAGTTGCTGTGGTAGCCATGCTGGTTCAGTATGCCTTCAATTTTGAATAAATTCCCAACAGTGTCACCAGCAAAGCACTCCCACACCATCACACCTCCTCCTCCATGCTTTACTGTGGGAACCAGGCATGTAGAGTCCATCCGTTCACCTTTTCTGTGTCGCACAAAGACATGGTGGTTGGAACCAAAGATCTCAAATTTGGACTCATCAGACCAAAGCACAGATTTCCACTGGTCTAATGTCCATTCCTTGTGTTCTTTAGCCCAAACAAGTCTCTTCTGCTTGTTGCCTGTCCTTAGCAGTGGTTTCCTAGCAGCTATTTTACCATGAAGGCCTGCTGCACACAGTCTCCTCTTAACAGTTGTTGTAGAGATGTGTCTGCTGCTAGAAATCTGTGTGGCATTGACCTGGTCTCTAATCTGAGCTGCTGTTAACCTGCGATTTCTGAGGCTGGTGACTCGGATTAACTTATCCTCTGCAGCAGAGGTGACTCTTGGTCTTCCTTTCCTGGGGCGGTCCTCATGTGAGCCAGTTTCTTTGTAGCGCTTGATGGTTTTTGCAACTGCACTTGGGGACACTTTCAAAGTTTTCCCAATTTTTCAGACTGACTGACCTTCATTTCTTAAAGTAATGATGGCCACTCATTTTTCTTTACTTAGCTGCTTTTTTCTTGCCATAATACAAATTCTAACAGTCTATTCAGTAGGACTATCAGCTGTGTATCAACCTGACTTCTGCCCAACACAACTCATGGTCCCAACCCCATTAATAAGGCAAGGAATCCCACTTATTAAACCTGACAGGGCACACCTGTGAAGTGAAAACCATTTCATGTGACTACCTCTTGAAGCTCATCAAGAAAATGCCAAGAGTGTGCAAAGCAGTAATCAAAGCAAAAGGTGGCTACTTTGAAGAACCTAAAATATAAGACATATTTACAGTTGATTCACACTTTTTAGTTAAGTATATAATTCCACATGTGTTAATTCATAGTTTTGATGCCTTCAGTGTGAATCTACAATTTTCATAGTCATGAAAGTACAGAAAACTCTTTGAATGAGAAGTGTGTCCAAACTTTTGTACTGTATATATATATATATATATATATATATATATATATATATATATATATACACATTTCAACCATGCAGAAAGTGAGTGCACAGAAACTAACCCCTAGGCACTAATCGCATGATGCTGCTCTCAGCATTGACTGGACTGTGAGAAAATGGCAGTATTGAGTCAATAATCACGTATATGCTGTGCCTTGAAAAAATATAACTACCCTTTAAATTTCTTTTTTTTTTTTGCTTTAATCTGTAAGCAATGACAGTACAGACAGTATTTTAAAGAATAGGCGGAAACTGACAATTGAAAGGGTTTAGTAATATGTTGCAGGGTGCAGCAGCCGCACACAACTTGATAATAGGCAGATAGACAGCAACAATGGCAAGATGGGGCACCGTCAGCAAGGCAAGATGGGCAAGGTCTATACATCGGAATCAGCAGGAGAAGTGTAAAAATGTTCCTGATTCCAGGCTTGGTTCATTTTGGCAAAAGTGGTGTTTTGGACACTGACTGAGGACAACTTGATCTGTTTGGGTGTCAGCACGTCCACCAGGACAATGAAAACCCTCTCCAAAATCACACTGAAAGTAGGGCAAGAAAGAAGATAGAAAGTGTGCTGTTCCAGTCTGACGCCCTGAAATCCATGCAGTCAGGGAAATGGATATGTGACAGAGACTAACAATAGTTTAAGTAGGCCTGAAACTGGGCTTTCAGGCAGGAGCTGTCGGCTTGCTGACTGACCTAGGCTGAGCGTGGCACATGAAAAAACTGCTTCATCTTGTTGAAGAGACTGAAATGGCTGCTGCTGCTGCTGTTGCTGCAGCTTCTGCTGCTTGTGCTCGTCGTAAGCTGTGGCAAGCTGAGTAAACAATGTTTCCTGGTAGTAATGCAATTTTTTATCCCTTTCTGCAAGAGGAAATCATTCCGCTATTTTGCCTTGACAGCAAGGGTTTAAAAGCATTGCTATCCAGTAATCATCAGACTTAATGTCAAAGATGCGCCTGTCACTGTGTAAGCAAGCCAGCATTGAGATGGCCATCCTGGTCATCGTGCCCGAGGAACACGTCTTTCCAGCTATGCTACCCATGTTTGGGTGTCTTAGCTGGTGCCATTCTCATCATAATCCTCTTGCTCTTCCACCTCCTCCTCTTGCAGTGGCAGCTCCTCATCATCATCTTCCTCATCCTCATCTTCATCATCCTCCTCCGCCATGTCAGATTCGCTTTGTGTGTCGCCAACAGCTATAGAGCGGACAGCAAGATGCATCAGCTGCTCTTCTGCTATGGTCCCCTGCTGCATGATTGTCAATGACTATTCTGAGATAAATATGAGAGGGATTACGCCATTCATGCCACAGTTGTCCCTGCTGACAAACTTTGTAGCCTCTTGGAACGTCTTTAGCACCAGACAGGCATTTTGGATTATCTGCCACTTCCTGACCTCAAAGCAACACATGCTGCTGGTGAGGCTGTTTGGTGCATGACAAAATCATTCACAGCTTGACGCTGCTCCTACAAACTCTTGAGCATGTGCACTGTTGAATTCCAGCAAGTTGCCACAATGCAAATTATGAGGGGTAGTAGCAAGCCGTTCTGTTGATGGAGGACTTTACTAAGACCAGCGCCAGTGTACTTATTTAAAAAGCGCTGCACAACTGGGTTGATGACTACTGATGATCGAGCACCTCTGTGCTCATCTGCTCAGGTGCTCTGGCTGAGCACTTGGGGCTGCTCGAGTGCTCGGCCGAGCACCCGAGCATAATAAAAGTCAATGGGAGAAGACCAGGCACCCCCTGCTCGGATGAGGGGAGAGTGTCTGGTCCATATGAAAACATGAAAAAATGGTGGAAACATCACAGAAATGTTTCGGGAACAGCATCGGGAGGGTGAATTCGTACGCATTAGCGCACAATGCGTAGCATTAGCATACTAATCTGTACGCATTAGCGTACAATTAGAGATTAGTGAAGTTGAGTTAAAAAATATTCGTTATTCTGGTCGTGTTCGACGAACATTCCTGCACAAATAACGAACATACAGTCTAAGCATTGTTAAAAGTATGCTAGTCGCTACTGAACTAAATACGTACGCATGAGCGTACGCATACACTGCGTCTGTGAACATTCCCGTACAAATAACAAACATACATTCTAGCGTTGTTAAAGGTACATTACTTAACTGAATGCGTACGCATGCATTAGCGTACAAATTATAAGATGCGTACACTAATGCGTAGCAGCGAACAAATGTGTGGGGAGACTCGAGCAATGCGTAGCATTAGCGTGCAAATTCTAAGATGCATACGCTAATGCGTAGCAGCGATCAAGCATGCGGGGAGACTCGAGCAATGCGTAGCATTAGCGTACAAATTATAAGATGCGTATGCTAATGCGTAGCATCGACCAAACGTGCGGGGAGACTTGAGCATTGCGCTCGAGCACACTCGGTGTTCGGCCGAACAACGAGCGGACCTGAGCGTACGCATGCTTGCTCAACACTATTGATGACGTGTGCCATTCAGGTAGCATGTGCTATTTTGCCCCGGTTCATGGTGGCCACGATGTTGTACCCATTGTCACTGACTACCTTCCCCAGTTGGAGACGGCAGGGTACCAACCAGTGGGAAGTTTGCTGCCTGATGTACTTCAGCAAATGCTCTCCAGTGTGGTTACTCTTCTCACAAGGTGATCAGCTCCAACACAGAGTGGCAACACTTAACCTTGACCTGGAACCTGTTGGAGCCAGGCTGACACAATCATGAAGGGGGGGGGGTCAAAAGGACCTGGCCTTGTTGCCAGGGTGCTGTCGTGCCCCTGCCTTAAAAAATATTGACTCAGTGGGCTGTGAAAGACATGTATTGTCCTTATGCATAAGAGCTGAACCTTGACACACAATCTCAGGGAGTTTTCCACATGTGAAAGTACAAGGCAGGGATGGCTTTTTGGGAGAAATAATGCCGGCTAGGAAACTTCCAGAGAGGCTGTACACATGCCATTAGCTCCCTAAAGGCCGCAGACTCACCTAAATGCTATGGCAGTGACAGCACCACCAGCAACTTGGTCAAGTATGAATTAAGCTTGCGCTCTGTTGGATTGTTGGGCACATAGAGTTGCTTCCTGGCCACACATTCCATTATTGATCGCTGAAAATGGAGCAAAGCAGGAGGAGTCTGAGCAGGAGATGCGGAAAGGGATGATGATGATGTGAAAAACAGGGTACTGGACGTGGATGAGTACTGGCTGATGCAAGTTGTACCTGGGGAAGGATGGAACTCCTTCCACAGTGGCTAGCTGCCACCTCTGTTTGCCCACAGGATGGAGTGATGCTGCTTCATGTGGTTCTTCTGGCAATGTGGAGAAAAAATACCAGACAGGAGATAAACGCACAGCAGAGGTACAGGCAGCCAAGCTGGGCTTAGCTCTGACACATTTTGGACCTAACTCACCAATAACATCAGTACCAGATCCCTAGGCAGATGGGGCCCTGGCTGTTCTTTGGGAGGAACGTGGCCTCTTCTCTTTATTGCTGCTGCCATCACTTTCCTGTCCTGTCCAGCACACAATCATCATCACCCTCACTTTCTCTTCTATAATGGTGGGTTCTTTGGTACCCCTTCCCTTCTCTTCCGCAACTTCTACTGTCGCTACCTCCAACACCAAAAACGTAGCTACTGGGGCCACTAACGCTAACACTATCAACATGGCTATGCATCGGATCTGCGGTCTCCTCTTCAGGGCTGTACAAATAATGACTGCTCTCACCAAGTTATAAACAGGGAGACTGTCTTCACTATCTGCCATAGGAAATGTTGGGTTTTCTTGCTACTTCTTAGGAAAAAGGAAGGCACTCCTCTAGGAAGGGGCTGTGACTCCACTGAAATCTTTGGGGCTGCAAGGAGAAAGAGCTGGAGGAACGCTGTAACCTCTGGCTCCACAGCACTTTTTTGGACTCTGAAGTCACCTCCACATCATCAAGCATTGACTGAGAAGAGGAGTGAGCCATCATAATCTCATTCTCTTTCTCCTCAACTATAATGATGCGCCTTTCCGAAGCCAGCAGGGACAACTGAGGCCTTCTACTACTACTACCACTACTTCTGGCCAGATAAATGGTGCTGCTGCTACTCATATTCTGACTATGGGTCTTTTGTTTGGAAACCTTCAGTAGCCGGGACATTTTTGAGCTTCTCAGATAATGTTGTGCACTACCCTGTGTATTGGTGTAGTAAACAGGTATATATGCTGCTAGTTCGAATATAATAAACAACCCCCCCAAAATTGATTAAAAACGTGTGAAATAGGGAAATGGATTTGGGCCTAACTTGGCTATCACTCCCAGATACTTGTGTATGGTACGCTGTCTATTGATGCTCAATTTCTCTTTATCACTCATAGGTAGATTGCTGCCATACCTTGTATCTTGTAGTAATAACATATATATGCTGGTTTAATAACATTTAATAATCCTCTAAAAAATTTAAATTCCAACCGTGTGGAAACTGAAAATTCATAAATGCTACGCTATGCAGCTTTTTAGTGGATTTTTCAGGAACAAATTAAAAAAAATTGGGTTTGTTTGCCATCCAAAAAGTAACAAGGTTCAGTCTGAACTAGTTCGCTCATCCTTACTTTGGGCAATAATGTTTAACCCATTCTACCCCGGGCCTGTTTTCACCTTCCTGCCCAGGCCATTTTTTGCAAATCAAAAAGCCATCCAAAACCATTTTTTTAAGCACCAATTCAGATATAAAGTGATTTTGAGGTGCTTAGGTAATGGAAAGCACCCATAAATGACCCCATTTTAGAAACTACACCCCTCAAATTATTTTAAACTGACAGTATAAAGTTTATTAACCCATTAAGGGAAATGGAGGCGAAATTTCAAGATTTCATTTTTTTATGCAGATTTTTCATGTTAATCAATTTTCATGTAAGTCAAACAGCAAACTATACCTCAAAACACATTACTCTGATTCTGCAGTTTACACAAATACCCCATACGTAGTGTTAAACTGCTCTATGGGCATGTGGCAGTAATCAGAAGGAAAGGAGCACCATATGGATTTTGGAGGCAGATTTTGATAGAATGGTTTTTAGGCACCATTTTGTATTTCAAGAGACCCTGACATACCCCTACAGTGGAAACCCTCAAAAAGTTACCCCATATTGAAAACTACACCCTTCAAATGGTGTACTGAGCACTATGAGCCCCTAAATGTTTTACATAATTTGAAAACATTTGGCTGTGAAAATGAAAAGTTTCATTTCTTCCAATAAAATGTTGCTTCACAAGGGCTAACAGGAGAAAAAGCACCCCATAATTTGTAAGGGGTTGTTCACATATCAGTTATTTGATCAGTTATTTCCATCAGTTATTGTGAGCCAAAACCAAATGCAGGTCAAAAACACCAAACAGGTGCAGATCTTTTCATTATACCTGATCTCTGTTTAGTGTCCACTTCTGGTTTTGGCTGACAATAACTGATGGAAATAACTTATCCAATAACTGATATGTGAACAACCCCTTACCAATTTTCTCCTGAATACGGCAACACCCCATATGTGGTGGTAAACTGCTGTGGGGGCACATGCCAAGACTCAGAACGGAAGGAGCGCCATATGGATTTTGCAGCACAGATTTTGATGGATTGGTTTTTATTTTTTGAGTTATTGTCTTATGTGGGGTCTTTTTTTTTGCAGGATGAGGTGACAGTTTAATTGGTACCATTTTGGGGTTTATAAGACTTTTTGATCGCTTGGTGTTACACTTTTTGTGAGGCAAGGTGACAAAAAAATGCTGTTTTGGCATCATTTTTATTTTTATTTTTTTTTACAGCATTCACCTGAAGGGGAAAATCATGTGATATTTTTATAGAGCTGGTTGTTACGAACGTGGCGATACCCCAAATGTCTAACATTTTTATTTTTGTTAAGTTTTACACATAAGATGCATTTTTGAACAGAATTAAATCTTGTTTTTGTGCTGCCATTTTCTACCCTGTCTTAGGTAGGGTATAAATTTTTGCGGGATGAGATGATGGTTTTATTTGTAACATTTTGGGGTAAATACACCTTTTTAAACGCCTGATATTACACTTTTTGTGATGGTAGGTGACCAATAAATGGCTGTTTTGTCATAGTTTGTTTAAATTTTTTTTTACAGCGGTCACCTGAGGGAGAATATAATGTAATATTTATATAGTCAAGTTGTTACGGACACAGCGTTACCTAATATGTCTAACAATTTTATTTTTGTTAAGTTTTACACATTAGATGCATTTTTTTTATTTTTCAGGTGATTGTCTTAAGTAGGGTAAGTAGGGTCTCATTTTTTTGTGGGATGAGATGACGGTTTGATTGGTACAATTTTGGGGTAAATATGTCTTTTTGATCTCGTGATATTACACTTTTTGTGAGACAAGATGAAAAAAATGGCTGTTTTGGCATAGTTTTTTAAAAAAAACATTTTACAGCATTCACCTGGGGGACCATTTCATGTAATATTTTTATAGAGGAGGTTGTTTTGGATGTGGCGATACCCAATTTTATGCTTTTAAATTTTTACATTGTGAAAACATTTTTGAACAGAATAAAATCTTTTTTTTGTGTTGCCATTTTCTGAGAGCAATGTTTTTTTTTGGGCGATTGTCTTAAGTAGGATCTCATTTTTTGCGGGACGAGATGACGGTTTTATTGGTACCATTTTGGGGTAAATAAGCCTTTTTGATCACCTAATATTAAAATTTTTGTGGGGGAAGGTGACCAAAATTGGCTGTTCTGACACTTTTTTTTTTTTTTACTGCGTTCACCTGGCGGGGTGGATCATGTGATATTTTTATAGAGCCAGTTGATGCCGACACCTTCTATGTCTACTTTTCTATTTTTCCATTATTTTTACAATTGTTAACTTTATTTTGGGAAAAGGATGCTTTTTTTACTTGAAACTTTTTTTAACTTTATTTTTTAACTTTTTTTTTAACTTTTGTTCACACTTTTTAACTTTTGGGGGTCTCATCCCCTTTACAATGCATTATAACACTTCTGTATTGTAATGCATTGGCTGTAAGTGTATTAGACACAGTAATACACTTACAGCTTCCTACCTGTGAGATCCAGGGGGGTGGATCTCACAAGCTCACAGGGATGGCAGCCACGATGCCTAAGGAAGGCATCAGGCTGCCATCCAAGCCATCGGGTCCCCATCACAGCAGCGCCGGGACCCGATGGACTCCCCTTCCCATACCACAGATCGCATGTGCTGCAGTCAGCGCTGACAGCTGCACATTGAGGGTTAATGCACCGGCATCGGGGTTTCACCGATGCTGGCGCATACAGCAGGGGTCTGGCTACCGGGCACAGCCGGTCCCCTGCAGCTGATCAGGTGGGCGCAGATCCTGCACCTGCTGATCAGCGTGCCATAGTACTACCGCGCTGGGTGGGAAGTCACTTCCCGCAGCACCGTACATGTACAGCGCTGGGAAGGAAGGGGTTAAATACACCTTAAAAACTTATGCCTTCTTATGGCCCAAAAAACTCATAACACGTTGTCACCTTTTGTTAGCCGCTAAGAAAATGTTTCTCACAGCTTCACAAAAAACTTCAGACTTCTTAAGACTTCAATTTAATTGCAAAAAATGATGGCTGAATTAACAGTCACACTTTCTATAATTACGTGGATGTTTGTGTCTTGATTTTCCTACATTTTGTGTATAATAAAGTATAGCTTTAAATATCTTATTTTTTACTTTATAAGACACACCTGATGATAAGCACCCCAGATTGTAGAGTAGGAAAATAAGAAAAAAATATTTTTCATCACACCTCATATCAGACCCCCCATAATTTTCAGGACATCAGACCTTAGATCAGCCCCCATATCACCCCACTGTGCCCCCATATCAGCCCACTCTGTCCCCTTCAGATCTCAGATCAGCCCACTATGCCCCATATCAGCCCACTGTGCCCCATCAAACCTCAGATCAGCCCACATTGCCCCCATATCAGCCCACTGTGCCCCGAATATCAGCCCACTCTGCCCCATCTGACCTCAGATCAGCCCCCATATCAGCCCCCTCTACCCCCATCAGACTTCAGATCAGCCCATCAGCCCCGATATTACCCGACTGTGCCCCGTCAGACCTCAGATCAGCCCACCCAGCCAGTTAAAAATAAAATAAAAACCTCTCTTACCTCTCCTGCCTCGTGGCACTGCTCCGGGTCCGGCGCTCCTCTGTCTTCTAAGGCCGGCGCTGCACTGTCACCTGACTGCGTGCAGCGTCAGGTCAGTGCAGAGTCAGGACAGTGCAGAGTCAGCAAGAGAAGACATAGGAGCACCGGACCCGGAGCGGAGCCGCGGCACAGGAGAGGTAAGAGAGGTTTTTTTTATCCTTATGGGGCTGGGTGGGCTGATCTGAGGTCTGTTGGGGGTCCCAGCACCTGATACATACAAGTGAGCGCTTCCATAATGGAAGCGCTCATTTGTATTCACTTTATAAGACGCACAGCAATTTTCCCCCTACTTTTGGGGGAAAAAAGTGTGTCTTATAAAGCAAAAAATATGGTAATTATATTGCAGTACATTTAACATTGATCATAGTGAGCACTAAGTCAGGCATAAATGACTTTAATGAACCCGATTCTCATGGTCATTGTATTAAAACATTTAATGCACTAAATGGGCAATTATTGAAGCCATGTATAATATCCACTTGCTTGGTTACAATGTACTGCTTGAGTACATAATGAGAGCAAATAATTGTTTTAAGATCCAAGCATTAGATGTCACTGATAAAGGTTATGTCGATACGGTTAGCTATCATCTGTAACACTGTTGTGGATAAAGTCAGTATTTAGACATCATGATCTTATTAGTCTGTCTATTCAGCCAGTGAAATAATCAATATCAAAGTTTCCTGAAAATTGAAGATAACAGGTAAGAATAGGGGAAAGAAGCCGAACACAATGTTTTCATGTATGCTATCTGATACATCTTCGTTGAGGATGGCAAGCCAACAACTCTGTAAAATGATCTTACAAAAATCAGGCAGCTCCATCTACGGTACACCATTTAAACAAGAACAGCTTTTACTCATTTTCCATAGAATGTATACATTATGTCAAATGACAGCCTATTATATACACATTGCTCCCAATATACAAAATTGCTCCCAATGTTGTACATTAAAGAAAATGCCTGCAGAGAAAGATTCCTTCCTACGGCCCCATTTTCCACCCCATCAATTTCAATTAGAAACAGTTTCCCTTTTTAGTACATTTACAGTGATCAGGAAAAAATTCTAATATGAAATTACTGTATGTGTTTTTGAAAAATTCCTTTGCCTTTCCCTTTTTTTAAAGTCCTAATCCCATCCCGGCCATTCACCCCCTTCCTGACCAGGCCTAATTTTGCAAATCTGACATGTGTCACTTCATGTGGTAATAATTTTGGAACGCTTTTAGTTATCCAAGCCATTCATAGATTGTTTTCTTGTGACACATTGTACTTTGTGTTAATGGTAAATTTGAGTCAATATATTTTACCTTTATTTATAAAAAAATAAAAAATTTACTGAAAATTTTGAAAAAAAAATCACAATTTTTTAAATATTAATTTCTCTGCTTTTAAGTTGCATAGGGATATCTAATAAAATTGTTATTAATGAACATTCACCATATGTCCACTTTATGTTGGCATAATTTTGGAAATGTAATTTTATTTTTTGAGGACGTTAGAAGGCTTCGAATTTTAGATGTAATTTTTAAGATTTTCATGAAAATTTCCAATCGTTAATTTTAAAGGACCTTTGCAGTTCTAAAGTGACTTTGAGGGGTTTAAATAATAGAAACCTCCCATAAATGAACATATTTTAGAAACTACAGCCCCCAATGTAATCCAAACTGATTTTTACAAAGTTTGTTAACCCTTTAGATTTCCCACAAGAATTAAAACAGAAGGAAGGTGAAATTTAAAAATAAATATATTTTTTTTGCAGATTTTCAATTTTTAATTCATTTTTCCTATAAGATAGCAAGGGTAAACCGCAAATCAAACCTGAATATTTATTTTCCTGATTCTGAAGTTTGCAGAAACACCCCATATATGGTTGTAAACTGAACTGTGACCGGCAGTAATGAAAGGGAGATAGTACAAGCATTTGTGATAGCTTTCACAGCTTGTCAGAGTGATGAAAAGCCTGGAGGCCAGGAAAAAAGGTCTCAGGTTAAAGCTCCATGTTCTTGGCTGTCAGGAGGAAGCTGAGTCATGGAGCTTCTATGTACAGGTGCTGCACACAGGGGGCAAAGCTCAAGGACGTTTTAAAATGTCCATTCAGAGATAGAGATCCACTACCAGGACGTTTATAGTCAATGGGCAGACTGGAAGTGGTTAAAGGATATTCACTGTTAGACCAGGCACCATGTCTTGTAGGGCTAACTCAGCCAAATGTAATGATGCCTTTCACTTGTTGCGTCATTGTGGAGAAAAAGCATTTTGAATCCATACATAAATGAGCAGTTAAGTGCCCAGAGGGTGGGCCCAAACCACTCTGTGCACCATTGATCCTCCTACTCTTTCTGGAAGCACCTCCTTTTCCTTGTTGATTGACAGGAAGTAGTACTAGTAGTCTAACCTGTTGTTTTCTCCAGAATGAAGCAACGCATCACTAAGTAAAAGGTATCATTACTGTACATTCAGCTGAGCTACAAAGAAGTGTCCCTGTATATGTAGTAAATTCCCTAGTGACAGGCTCTCTTTGACCTGTTACGTTCTCAGAGAAATAATGTATGAAATACTATCAAATTGGCTAGGTTCCCTTGTCAGGATGTCATGTCCCAAGGCTTGTTAAAAAGTTAGGTGGCACTAGTGAGATTGTTCTCTTTCCCTGGGAGATACCGCTTTACATATTATTTTCCCATGGAGCATTGCCACTAAGTTTCTATGTGCAGCTAGTCTTTTTTTGTTTTTTTAGCAAATCTCTTTTTATTAAACATTTTCAAAATAAAATAACAATAGTATACATCTGTTTGTGTATCAGACATAGCATGGTGATGGGAAACCTTTTATACAAGTTCAACTGATACACTTAAGAATCTGGTGTATATAGGAATGGGGAAAGGAGGGAGGATAGGGAGACTGGGGTGGTAGGGAAGGGGGGGAAATGGGTCAAAGTGGGCAGGCTGTGAGAAAGCCACCCAAAGGGTCAGAAGTGTAAGGGACATCGGAATAATCACAATAATAAACCAGTATCATGGATGATCTCGTATAGTGCACTCCAGAAACTAGTAAGCGATTGAAAATAAACTCAGTCAGCAGGAGAAAGCCCAAAGAAAATCAGCATGACAAGTATGTCTATAGCTACTACACACTCCATATTTAGCTATATCCTTATGCCAGTCCTACCTTGAGCTCAAACGCAAGTGAGTACTATAAAACTCTTAAACATTCTACTATGAGTTCGGATGTCTGAACGTTCTCCAGGGTAACCACAGCTGGAGAAATTTATGATGTGACCTAGTCGCCCAACTCGCTAGTTCTTCCATTAGATAGATCTGGTCAGTCTTGTTATACCATTGGTCTAGCGTGGGAACATCCGACCTTAGCCAGAAAAGAGGGATCAGCAGTCTAGCAGCCTGTACTAATAAGGTGGCTAAGTCAGAAGCAGCTGGCTGCCAGGTACCTGAAGGAAGCCATAGCAGCACCGCCTTGGGTGTTAACTTGATAGAGTTATGGCAAATCTGGTTAATATGACTCTCAATAGCCTCCCAGTAAGAACGAATGAGATGGTAGCACCATAAAAGATGCCCTAAAGTACCCATATCCCTCTCACATCTCCAACATGTCTCTGAAGTCGTTAGACCCATGTTGAACAGTTTGTGCGGGTCATTGTACCAGCGGATCATAGTTTTGTAAGAATGTTCCTGTATTTTAATGCATCTAGAGAAGCCATGCAAAGCTTTATGTATATGAGATATCTCCATAGCAGAGAAAGTGGACTGTAGGTCCTGTTCCCACATTTTGATGTACGCAGGGGTTACTTCATCAGTCTTGGAATTCAACATCTTATAAATAAGAGAGATAGAGTGCCTGGGCAAAGCTGGAGATTTTCCTAGTTTTTCAAACCAAGTTGGATCTCAGAGTTTGCTGTACATCGTCACAAATTTCTCAAGGGAGAGCTGAAGTTCCTTCCTAGCTAAGAAATTACTATCACTAGTAAGGGTGTTACAGAAAGAGGTGATATCTCCTTTACAGCGTATCTTAGGGAAAAGAGAAGAGAGATTGTCGTTTTTAAGCAAGGACCAACATGAGGAGGCTGTGATCGTGTCTGGTCTGAGCAAATAAGGTATTAGAGTGGCTGGTAGACTCCCAGGAGGGGTAGAAAATAGCTTATAAATTGGGTGGAGGGAGCGAATCGTCATGTAGATCCCCTTAGTCGGTCCCTCAGAAGGAGCATTTGGAATAGAGATATTCCATAGTCCGGAGAGTTGTCCTTCTGAAAGAAGGGCCAACTCAATGTCAGAGTTAATATTTCTGAAGTGGGGTATGCACAATTGGAGCTATCTCTTCAATTGGATGGCATTGTAATAGAGACCAATATCGGGCAGGCCAAAACCACCCTGTGTCCGGGCTCTAGCTAGTCTGTCATAAGCCACTCGAGGTTTTTTACCATTCCATAGGAATTTTCTAAATATAAATCTGACTTGTGAGAAAAAGGAATGTGGGAGGTGAATAGGTATCATCTGTATCATGTATAATAGTTTCGGGACTATGTAAGTCTGTAGGAGGTTCTTCCTTCCTATCCAAGATATCCATGGCAATTGTAGGGACTGTAATTGTTGACTAACCTTCTTTAATAGCGAGCTATGGTTCTCTGAGTATAATTTAGTAGGGTCCTTGGTTAGTTTAATGCCCAAATATGGTAGTGAGTCTGAGTTCCATTTAAAAGGGGAAGAAATTTTTAGTTGTTGAGTAGCAGTGGCCTAGAGGGAAACTCCCATAGCTATCGACTTAGCGTAATTTATCTTAAACTTAGACAGTGTGCCAAATGTCTCAAAAAGAGCTAATATGCGTGGAAAGGCTATTAGTGGGTTGGTAATCAGTAAAAGGAGGTCGTCTGCGAATGCAGCACATTTATGTTCTATCGATCTTACCATGAGACCTCTAATCAGTGGGTCCTCCCTAAAGGCCTGTAAGAGAGTCTCCATGACCAAAATAAATAAAGTTGGGGATAATGGACACCCCTGCCTCGTACCGTTGGAGATCTTAAAAGATTTAGATAAGATCCCGTTGACACGAACTCGAGCACTAGGCTGATGATAGAGTGACATGATGGCATGTATAAAGGGTTGTGGAAGGCCGAATCTGTATAGGGTACGCTGCATAAAAGTCCAATCCACCCTATCAAATGCCTTTTCGGCATCTGTGCTAAGAAGCACCAGTGGTATTTGTTTCCTTTTGGCCCATGTGATCGCATTTATAAGCCTACATGATTGGGAGTTCCCTTCTCGGCCAGTTACAAAACCCGCTTGTTCGGATCTTACTAGATCAGGAATGAAGGCGCTTAACCTAGCTGCTAATAACTTGGCCCAAACCTTTACATCGATATTAAGTAATGATATCAGCCTATAATTACCACACTTGGTGGGGTCTTTGCCTTCTTTAGGAATAATTGTGATAGTCGCTTCTAGTGCTTGACTTGGGAGAGTCGTACCAGTCATGAGGGCTTGGCACCAGGCTGTTAACTTTTCCCAGTGGCATACTCTTAATGATTTTCATTACCTCATCTTCAGTAATGGGGGCTAAAGGTTTTAGCTGATTGTCAGAGGATAGTTTAGGAAGGGTAAGCTTATTCAGAAATCCATCAATACCATCTAAAGGGAGTTCCTGCGATGGATCTGAGTTTTGGAGATTATAAAGTGTTGTGTAGTAGGAGCAGAATTGGTCTGCAATGTCTTTGGTAGAGGTAGCTAACCCTCCCGTGTGTGTCTTAATGGCCGATATATGTTGAGTTTCTATTCTTTTCTTAATAAGGTAGGTCATTAGCTTATTGCCTTTGTCTCCATGCATATATTGCCGGAATTTAGCATATTGATAGGCTTTAGCGCTTTTCACATTTAGAAGTACTTTCAGTTGTAACCTAAGAGAAAGAAGATCTTCCTGTGCAATCTGGGCTTTAGCTTTTTTCTGAATAGACTCTAATGAGGCAATCTGTTGCAACAATGAGTTAAGCTTCTTCTGTCTCTCTTTTTTCACTCGGGAACCCAAGGCAATAAGCTCTCCTCGAATAAAGGCCTTATGGGCCTCCCAAACAATAGTCTGGGAAGTATCAGAGGGCTTATTATCGTGGAAGTACATGGTCAGTTTATTAGCCAAGTCAGTCACATTTTTGTCATTATCTAACAGGTTCTCATTAAGACGCCAATTCCATTCCCTTTGGGTGAGGTTGGCAAATGAAAAAACCGTGGTGACAGGGGCATGATCGGAGATAGTAATCGATCCAATGCTGGAACTTAATAAAAGATCTACATGCGACTCTGATGAACAGATATAATCAAGTCTCTGAAAGGACTTGTGCACTACCGAGTAAAAGGAGTAATCCTTTACAGTGGGATTCAGCACCCTCCAGGAGTCTACCAGACTAGCTTCTATAAGCAATTTTTGAATACCTCCAAGGGTCCTCTGCGACTTAGTAGATGTCCCTGAAGAAGCATCCATTGGAAGATTCAGGGAGACATTCAAATCTCCTCCTATAATTTGGACACCTTCTGCAAACTCACGAAACTTAGCTAAGGTGGTCTTGAGCCAACTCTGTTGACGAGTATTCGGGGCGTATAGCCCAGCTAATGAGACCATCACCTGCCCAATTTTGCCCTTAACAAAAATAAATCTGCCTTCTGTGTCAGTTTGGACTAGTGTGGTTTGGAAGGGTATATGTTTTGCAATGGCCACACTGACTCCTCTGGCAGCTGAGGAAAATGTACAATGAAACCATTGCGAGAAATATGGATTAGAGATCCTAGGAATCTTGCCATGTTTGATGTGGGTTTCTTGAAGGAAACATATGTCAGTTTTACCTTTTTTAAGAAGTGTCAAAACTTGGGAAACTCTTCTGCGGAGTGTTGAAACCTCTGATATTAAACGTCGTTATGGAGATGGACGCCATATCAAAGGTACCCTGCCCTGCTGAGTGTCACTACAGAGACCATCCACAACTGTAAAAGAAAGCAAGCAACAAAAAACTTGAAAAACATAGTAACACTGAGTATAATCTCAATAAATGGTGTCAGAATGCTGTCAATGTTGTGAGACCACGACACCAAGAGCATAAGCCCAAATCTGGTCACCGAGGAGAGCCAGGGGCTGACAGTATCAGGGGGCGGGTGATGGAACAAAAACATCCCAACCCGAGTCTCCACCCCCATGCTTCTATAAAATATTAACTCTAACAGAATTACATCATAGAAGCTGGATTTGACTAATGCCAAGAAAGGAGTAAACAGATTAAATATGATAAACTGTGAAGAGAAGAAGTGAAATACAAAATAAGTATAACAGAGGGTTAGGCTGCTGCCAGTTTGTTGGTGATATGGGCATGCAGACCTCCAGACGAGGAATTCAGAGCCATATGAACTCTGGCAACTGAATTCCCATCTAATAATATCAACAGGTTCCTGCTTATGAAAAGCAGTGTCTGGGTGTTAAAGGCAGCTCAGAAAAAGAAAAAACACAGAAAAGTCTATAAATATCTCTCATTCCAGAAGTCTTTTACTCTTCGGGGTCTTTTGCCTGGTGACCGTCTCCCATGGCTCCAAAGTGGGGAGAGGCGGCAGGGCAGATGTCTTGAAGTCCACCGGCATCCAAGAATCCACAGGTATAGGTGATATGTCCAAAACATTCCAGGCCATCTGTAGATCTTGTGGTTGACGTATAACACACCTGCGACCATTTTTAGCGAAGGTAACCCCAAAGGGATAGAGCCATCTGTATGCTATCTTTAGGTTCCTCAGATGATCCGTGAGGGGCTTCAAGATCCGTTGCTTGAATAAAGTGGATGGGGCAATATCTTGGTAGAGAGCTATAGGAGTATCCTCGTATTGCATGTCCTTTTTGTCCCGCGCTGCTTGTAAAATGGCCGCCGTGTCTTGAAAACTTAGAAGGCCGCAGATAACATCCCTAGGTATCTCGCCTTGTTTTGGAGGAGGTCGGAGGGAACGGTGTATCCTTTCGATGACAATGGCGTCTGCTCTCTCGTCGCCCAGTAAGGTGGCAAACAGCAGTCTGGCAGTAATTTCTAGGCTGTCCGTCGTCACCGACTCAGGTAAGCCTTTGATACGGATATTTTTTCTGCGACTCCTGTTCTCTTGATCTTCTATCAGGAGATATGCATTATTGAGGGACTCCACTTGTGAGTCCAACTGCTGGGCTACGGCAGAGCTGTGCGCAACAACTAGGCCGTGATCCTGCTCCATTTTGTCAACTCGGTGGCCAAGAGCTCTAAAATCAGCTCTGAGATCTCTGATTTCCTGTAAAAGCGGTGCTAAGGCCTGTGACAGCGTGGCTTTAAAGAAGGACTTAGTGAGTGTAGAGGAATCTTCCGTCTGGGTTAAGTCACTTGCCTCTGCTGTGCAGGATTCTTCACCATCTTCTTCCGCTTCGGAGTCTCGTGGGAATACAGGCGGCGCCATCTTGGGAGCTCGAGCAGGTAAAGATGCGAGCTTTCTCCGGAGAAACTTGTCCATTTTGGATTGATTTTTTTTTGTTTTAGCAGTCTCTGGAGTCTCCCTAGACTTGTCTCTTCCGATTTTGACCATTTTCAGCTGGGTCTCGGCATTAGAAGCTGTGAAGCATGGGTCGGTGAAGCAGGAGCTCCGATTCAAGCCTCCGTCTTGTTCAGCGGTTAGGCTCCGCCCCCCGCAGCTAGTCTTTTTAAGGAGAGTCAGTACTCTGCCATTTCAACAGTGATATTAATCCCCTAACTTCCTTTACACTGAAGCATCCTCCTCAACATCATTCCATCTCACGTTCTACTACTGTACATATGCTGCAGTCAGATATTTAGTAATTACATAAATACTGGTCAAGGACAAAAAACAATTTAAATATATATTGGAAAACTGATACCGATTTGGTATAAGACCATTGTTAAAACTACATGTTTTACACAGTAAATGTCAAAAATATAAGCAATGATTAGAAGATGCAACAGATGCAGATCCCTGTTATACACAATGAAGAGCCCTAGCAAATTTAGTTTAGTGCATGCAAAGTAAACAGCAAGGAAAAACCAAATGTATTGATAACCAGAATGATCTTGCAGACCCCTGCCAAATGCTCAGGTGGCTGTGGGAATTTCTCCAAATAAGTCAGTAGGGTCAGTGACTCCATTGAATCTGCACCGTCTGCAGTCTAGACTGTCCTTATTAACCCCATCCCTAGCCTACCCATTTATGACAAGAATCCTTATATTGCCCTAAACCAGGAGAACATATTGATTCTTCTCCTAAATGGGGGACTTAACAGCATTCTCCCAACACATAGTGTGTAAAAGGTATTGCAAGCCTTTAGATAAGTGTCTACGAGTACTGTAGCAAGAGCACATAAACAGCATTCTACATGTATAAAGCAGACAAAGTCTGCATGACATTAAAGGGCTAGCCCAGAGGTTCAAGGAGGTGGAGTGTAATAAGTTCAAGCAAAGGGATCACCTGTGTTAAGACCACTCACTCTGCACTATTATTCACCATTGTAATACTGGGGCAGATGTATTACCACTCACATTAATTAAGTTAGGTAAAGATATTTTTTAACATGATCCTTAGGACTGTTGGGCCAGTTACCTAAAGATCTTTAGTACTAACTGACCTAGAGTATGGGCTACCCATCTTATGCCAATAATTTACCAAAATCTGAGGCTCATCAGGAATCTGGACTGAAGAATTGCAGTTCAGAATCTTAGAGACAGAGATGTAGATATATGTGGGCGTGTAAAGTTTTTTCCCAGTCACGCATTCCGTTATGGCAGTCAATGGAGTAGAGGAAGAGGAGTATGCGGCCTGACTGTCACAAGGGAGAATGGTAGAAGAAAAAAACTCTTGCCACTTTATGTGGTTCAATAGACCTGTGGTTCCTATTTTTGTATTGCTAAGCAAATTATTTTATTGAATTTTAGAGTTCATACAAATAGAAAAGGAACACTTTAATAAAAACTGTATGCACAGTCATGGATATTACACACATGTTTGTTTTTGACTGCCCACAGCTTGTTTTACTCTTGAAGAGCTTGCACAGGGTAGCAGGGCAGTGTTTCTGTCTTCCAGCAGAATGGAGAAAAATTTCCAGAGGGAAGATATTCGCACATAGCTAGAGGCACTCAAGCTTGGTTTAGCTCTGGCACATTTTGGACCTTATGCATCCACAGTGTTAGCGACATCACCAATTCAAGCAGACATGGCGGTACTTTGGGAAGCATGTCACCTCTGCTCTTTATTCCTGTAGCTGCCACCTCTCTCCTTCTCTGATTTTTACCTCCTCCTCCTCAGCATCCAGATCCAGTGACAAGGTCCTACCCAACATACAATTATCACTCCTCACAACTTCCTGCCACTTTTATCAGACTGTGATATATCATGGTGGGCTCCTTTACCCCTCCCCCTTTTCCTTGCTCTGTATTTTCCCTAACTGCCTCCACCACCAATATCGTGGTTACAAGTGTCAATATTACCACCACCACAGATTTGCATGGTATTTCTGCCATCTGAACCTCTTCCTCAGAGGAGTCCAAACACTGACTGCTCTCACACAAGTCATCAACAGGGAAACTCTCTCAACTATCTGCCGTAGGGTATGGTGGTAGAGTTTTTTGCCATTTCTTAGGAAAAAGGAAGGAACCCCATGAGGAAGGGACAATGAAGGCATAGAGGACTCCACTGAAAGGCTTCTCTGGGTCTGCAATGAGAAGGATCAGGAGGACTGTTTTGACCCCTGGCTCCAAGGCATTCTGTCAGACTCAGAAGTAAACTCCCTGTCATCCTGCTGTGACTGAGAGGAGGAGTGAGCTATCCAATCCACAATCTCATCCTCTTACTCCTCAATTATAATATTGCATCTTTCTGAAGTCAGAGATAACTGCAGAGTATTAATTCTACTAATACTACTTCTGGGTGGATAGCTGGTGCTGCTACTACCCACAGTCCCATCAGATGGGAATGTCACCGGGAGCACTGCTAGGCGGAAGCCTCCACCTAGCAGTGTTGAAAGGTGAACAAACAGCCCTTGCCCTGCTCGATTAATTTTAAACCAGTCAAAACCTTCACTGAAATAGTTATTATTAAAAAAAAAGTCATTGCAAACCAAAATGTACCTGACATCATCCCACCTTTAGATTCATTTTTAGAATTATTTGCAATTCAATTTGCTTTCTTAAAATGAAATTAACATGACCAAGTGTGACACATGGCAATTGTTAAAGCAAAATTCAAAATGAATCAACAGATAGCTATTCTCAACCAGAGAGACAGTGAAAGCACAACACACAGAGGTATTGATTTGGAAAGCTGCACAATGGCTTCTATTCCATTTAATCGTTGAGGTACTATAGGGTTAATTCAGTCCTATGGCACCTTTTCTCTAGAGACCCTAGCTTTTTAAGTTTGTCCTACATAGCAAATAAGGAAGTTCTAGCCAGAGGCAGTGAACTTTAGGTTGTTAGATCATGCAACCTACCAGTAAAGCCTGCAGCGTCCTGTGTCAGTGTTTCTCCACTAACTGCCTAATTCCCTTGATATAGTGTTTCGCTTACAACTGCATGTGCTTATTCTATTGAAAGCAACTGTCAAATAGTGACTTGTCAGCTCACATATTTACCAATAGCAGAATAATGCCTGCTGGTTCTGCAATCCTCATTCTACAACTGTAACAATAAAATACAAGACTCGCTACACAGCGGGACACTATGAAACATATATCAAGCAAAAGTCTAGTAAAGTTTTTTTTTTTTCTGTATAGGACAGATTATAAAGAACTTCAAACTAAAGTCACCATAGAAAAAGAAACCAAGTTAGGCCTCTTTCACACTTCGGTGAATTACTATCAAGTGCTTTCCATGTTCTCCACCAACAGCACACACACCTATTTAATGTGTTTATTAGAAATGAGTGGAGCTGAGTGGAGCTTTGCCGGAGGTCTACAAGAAATTTAATTTGTTACAAATTAATTTGCCACAAATTGCTATAAATCAGGTATACCCAGGCCACTCTGCCTTAGGGTATGGCCACACTGTGTGCTGCGTTGAAGAATTGTGCGGCCAATTACCCAGCAGCTGCTATTTATTCAATAATAAAGACAGCACTATATAGTCGATCTTCATTTTTAATGGTTGCATGGCACATTTAATGCATCTTTAAACAGGGACTGCACTCACTTCTCCAACCCCAGCGCTCTCCTGCCCTACAGGGGGGCCCTTCTTCTGCCATCTGTTTTTCTTCCTTTTCCTCATCATCTAATATCGATGAGAATATGTCATCAGGAATATCCAGCTCATTCTCTCTCTGCATCTTGCTGACTTTCTAGGACATTTAGACATTGAGGGATGATTTGGAAAAAGTAAAGCTAGCAAAGATAAGGATGGTCATCATTAAGATCTGACCCCTCTAAGGGGTGCAGACTGGATGGTGTTGGTTGGCAAGCTGGCACCTGAATAATAAAGGTTCCCATCTTACTGGTATTCAATTACATATCTTAGTTTAAGGCTGATGTAGGAATAAGTAAATGTGGGAATAAATGAAACTGACACAGCATAAGTCTCCTTGCACGCTTCCTGCAGTATCCCTGCACTCTCCCTCTTAAATATTCTTCTATTAATTTATAAAATATTGTATCTTGGAGCCATTTTGAGGAATGACTGTATTATGTTTTACTGTTTGTTTCCTGGGCATTACTACCAGCAAGAAAGGTTGGTAAACTTTGGCAGGGATGGGCTGGTCCTGCTTCCTGCCAGGAGGGAGAGTTGCTAAGAAGCCTCAGTGGGGAGAGGAAGCACATTGCACATTTTTCTCCAGGAAAAAAATACTTCATTTTGTCCTCAAGTAAAGCCTTGAGAGTAAAGACAGCAGAGTGATCCTCTACTTCTGCATCTACAAACACTGCTGTGAAGTCAAGTCACCCATCACCAGATAACCAGTAAGACAGTTTAGTTTCATATAAGTCCTGAATTGCCGCCAACCAACCTACCTAAATATCCTTGCTGGTTCCAAAGAGAATTTGTGCCAGAGAGAACCCTTTTGGGTTGTCCAAATTATTATTAATATTATTATTATTATTATTAGTGTTGAGTGAGCATGCTCGGCCGAACTCGCTGTTTGGCCGAGAATGCCTACGCTCGGGTCCACTCGGTGTTCGGCCAAACACCGATTGTACTCGAGCGCAATGCTCGAGTCTCTTCCCCGCACTGTAATGTACGCTAATGCGTACGAATTTGTATGCTAATGCGTACGCATTTGTACGCTAATGAGTACGCATTTTGTACGCTAATGCGTACGCATTGTGTGGTAATGCGTACAAATTCAGTTAATTAGCACACTTTTACGAGTGAAAGGAATAAAAGAGGAGAAGTTTCGATTGTGACCTTTTTCTATTAACCAGACACCCTCCCCTCTTCCGAGCGGGGGGTGCCTGGTTTAGTCCCATTGACTAACATTATGCTTGGGTGCTCGGCCGAGCACTCGAGCAACCCCTAGTGCTCGGCCAGAGCACCCGAGCATACGAGCACAGAGGTGCTCGCTCAACACTAATTATTATTAGAGATGAGCGAGTAGTGAAATATTCGAAAGTTCGAAATTCGATTCGAATAGACCGCGAAATTCGACTATTCGACCGAATATCGAATCCCATTAAAGTCTATGGGGAAAAAATGCTCGCCACTTGGAAATCTCAATTCGACCACTTGGAGGTCACCAAGTCCACCCTGAAACCTCAGAAAAGGATGCCAACACTGCTGGAATGCAACTGGGACAGCAGGGGAAGCATGTCTGGGTGCATATAACGCGCCCAAGTCGCACTATTACGCCACTATCACAGCCTCTCAACAATACACTCCAAAGACAATCTAACCTCTCTGTAAAGTGAGACCATACAAGGAAACCTTCTTTCCTCTACATTGCCATGGACCCCAAGCCAAACTAGACAAAAAAGAAGATGAATTCTGCACCCCTTAAAATCACGTTGCCTATGACAACCACAGATGGCATAGGCAAGGGGAAAGCAAATAGACCCACCCCTAATTGTCATTGTGTGTGTGTGTGTGAAAATGTGGTCAGACATGTCTTCTTTAAAATGTAAAAACAACTCAAACACATGCAGAAGCCTTAAAATGCCCAAATGTTGGCGCTAGATGTCAGTGACCCGACCTGGCCCAGTGTCATGTCTAGCAGGTAAGCAGTGGGGATGTTGAGGGATGCGTAGGACCGCAAAAGGCAGGAAGAGGCCGTGGGCTGGCCAGAGGCTGGAAAATTTGTGGAGGCCCAAGAGGTGAGGTGAGACCTCTTAAAAATTTATGTGGAGGCCCAAGAGGTGAGACCTCTTAAAAAATTATGTGGAGGCCCAAGAGGTGAGACCTCTTAAAAATTTTGTGGAGGCCCAAGAGGTGAGACCTCTTAAAAATTGTGGAGGCCCAAGAGGTGAGACCTCTTAAAATTTTGTGGAGGCCCAAGAGGTGAGACCTCTTAAAAATTATGTGGAGGCCCAAGAGGTGAGACCTCTTAAACATTTTGTGGAGGCCCAAGAGAGACCTCTAAAAATTTGTGGAGGCCCAAGAGGTGAGACCTCTTAAAAATTTGTGGAGGCCCAAGAGGTGAGACCCTAAAAATTATGTGGAGGCCCAAGAGGTGTGAGACCTCTTAAAAATTTTGTGGAGGCCCAAGAGGTGAGACCTCTTAAAGATTTTGTGGAGGCCCAAGAGGTGAGACCTCTTAAAAATTATGTGGAGGCCCAAGAGGTGAGACCTGTTTAAAAATTATGTGGAGGCCCAAGAGGTGAGACCTCTTAAAAATTATTGTGGAGGCCCAAGAGGTGAGACCTCTTAAAGATTTTGTGGAGGCCCAAGAGGTTGAGACCTCTTAAAGATTTTGTGGAGGCCCAAGAGGTGAGACCTCTTAAAAGATTTTTGTGGAGGCCCAAGAGGTGAGACCTCTTAAAGATTTTGTGGAGGCCCAAGAGGTGAGACCTCTTAAAAATTTTGTGGAGGCCCAAGAGGTGAGACCTCTTAAAAATTATGTGGAGGCCCAAGAGGTGAGACCTGTTAAAAATTATGTGGAGGCCCAAGAGGTGAGACCTCTTAAACATTTTTGTGGAGGCCCAAGAGGTGAGACCTCTTAAAAGATTTTGTGGAGGCCCAAGAGGTGAGACCTCTTAAAGATTTTGTGGAGGCCCAAGAGGTGAGACCTCTTAAAAATTTTGTGGAGGCCCAAGAGGTGAGACCTCTTAAAAATTTTGTGGAGGCCCAAGAGGTGAGACCTCTTTTAAAAATTATGTGGAGGCCCAAGAGGTGAGACCTCTTAAAAATTATGTGGAGGCCCAAGAGGTGAGACCTCTTAAAACATTTTGTGGAGGCCCAAGAGGTGAGACCTCTTAAAAATTATGTGGAGGCCCAAGAGGTGAGACCTCTTAAAATTTTGTGGAGGCCCAAGA
>ONZH01014773.1:0-15324 GCA_900303285.1 Rhinella marina | reverse complement strand
ACTGGAAAATATTAGGCTTGATCATTTTCTTTATCACGTCTGTGAGTGGCAAGAGTCCTTACAGTTCCCAATCAAAATCATGATTTTATTAAATAATCTAAAAAACACCGATCATATCTGGGATCCCAGATATGGTTGGTTGTTGATTTTTAATTAGAATTTTGATTATTATGGGAATATTGCAAAGTGGACATTTTTTGGTAGCATATTAGCAGATAATTTGAAATTACAGTCAAGATGTTTTCAATCAATGAGGTAACAATCAGATGTGAGTGGGCAACCTATTTTTGGTTTATTCATTTATAGAACAGGTATCTATAAAAGTTTGATCTTCACAACACATTTGTGGAAGTGTATCATGACATAAACAAAAGAGATTTCTGAGGACCTCAGGACCTCACACAACCATCTCTAAAGAGTTTAGACTCTACCAATCCAGTTAGGTACTGTAGACTGTGTACAACTCAGGAAAACACCGAATAACAGTGGTGTGCATGACATGGTTGCAAGGCAAAATCTCCTGCTCTCCAAGAACATTGCTGCACATCTGGCATTTGCTAAAGAACACCTGAACACTGGGACAATGTTTTGGGGATGAGTGAGAACAAAGTATAGCTTTTGGTTTAAATGAGAAGCATTATGTTTGATGAACCATGAAACATGGTGAGAATAGAATCATGATTTGGGCCTGTTTCGCCTCATCTCACCCAGGACAACTTGCCGTCATTGATGGATCAATAAATTCTGAATTATTTCAGCAAATTCTAAAAGAAAATGTTAGGAAATCTGTCCATGAGCTTAATCTCAGGAAAACGTGGATCATGCAGACCATATGCACACAAGTAATTCTACCAAAAATGATTAAAGAATAAAGTTAAAGTGTTGGAATGGCCAAGTCAAAGTTCTGACCTAAATAAAATCAAAATGTTGTGGAAGGACCTGGAGCGAGCAGTTCATGGGAGGAAGCCCACCACCAAAACACAGTATATGCTGCTTTGTATGGAAGAATGGACTAAAATTTGTCCAAGCCGATATGCAGGACTAATCAACAATTACCGGAAATGGTTAGTTGGAATTATAGCTGGTGTAGAGGTAATTGTACATATTGGGTATATGTGTATATATATATATATATATATATATATATATATATATATATATATATACACCCCTAGTTATTATACTCTCCCCCTTTAATAGTGTCCTCTGCAAAGGGAAGAAGGGAAGTGCTGTTTATGACTGCACATGGAAGACTGCGCACCAGAGATTGCACATGGGCATCAAGCTTTCCTGCATTGACAGACAGCAGCTTCCCGCACTCTGGAACTGGCAGAGTAATCATTTCCCTACCCCCTAGACAACAAGCATATACAATGTTAACCCTTTCTTCCCACTGTATCATATTATTCTCACTGCCACCAATGCATTACAATTAACCTTTTCCATGTCAGCCCTGTATTCCTGCCCTGCAACACTCCCGAATTGGGCCCTGCAATACATTTCCCTATAATTTTCCTGTAGATGAATCCCTTCACTGTCTCATTGTAAGCCTTTCTGCTTCTTTGGGGATTAACCCCAATCCTTCATTCCTCTTGTCTAGGGACAGTTTGTGTGTGTATGTGTATTAGATAATTGTACAGTGGGTGGGTAGAATAATTTTTAGAGGGATTGTGAGTTTTGTATAGTGTAATTATTTTGAACCTTGTAGTAACATAGTAACATAGTAACATAGTTTGTAAGGCCGAAAAAAGACATCTGTCCATCCAGTTCGGCCTGTTTTCCTACAAGTTGATCCAGGGGAAGGCAAAAAAAACCCCTGTGAGGTAGAAGCCAATTTTCCTCACTTTAGGGGGAAAAATTCCTTCCCGACTCCAGTCAGGCAATCAGAATAAATCCCTGGATCAACGACCCATCTCTAGTAACTATAACCTGTAATATTATTACCCTCCAGAAATACATCCAGGCCCCTCTTGAACTCTTTTAGTGAACTTACCATCACCACCTCCTCAGGCAGAGAGTTCCATAGTCTCACTGCTCTTACCGTAAAGAATCCTCTTCTATGTTTATGTACAAACCTTCTTTCCTCCAGACGCAGAGGATGTCCCCTCGTCACAGTCACAGTCCTCGAGATAAATAGATGATGGGAGAGATCTCTGTACTGACCTCTGATAAATTTATACATAGTTATTAGATCTTCCCTCAGTCGTCTTTTTTCTAAAGTGAATAACCCTAATTTTTGATAATCTTTCTGGGTACTGTAGTCCACCCATTCCAGTTATTACTTTAGTTGCCCTCCTCTGAACCCTCTCCAGCTCTGCTATGTCCGCCTTGTTCACAGGAGCCCAGAACTGTACACAGTACTCCATATGTGGTCTGACTAGTGATTTGTAAAGTGGCAGGACTATGTTCTCATCACGGGCATCTATGCCTCTTTTGATGCAACCCATTATCTTATTGGCCTTGGCAGCAGCTGTCTGACACTGGTTTCTGCAGCTTAGTTTGCTGTTCACTAAAATTCCTAGGTCCTTTTCCATGTCAGAGTTACCCAATGCTTTACCATTTAGTATGTACTGATGACTTGCATTATTCCTTCCCATATGCATAACCTTACATTTGTCAGTGTTAAACCTCATCTGCCACTTTTCTGCCCAAGCCTCCAGTCTATCCAGATCCTGCTGTAGCAGTGCACTGTCCTCCTCTGTGTTAATTACTTTACACAGTTTAGTGTCATCTGCAAAAATTGATATTTTACTGTGCAAGCTTTCTACAAGATCATTAATAAATATATTGAAGAGAATAGGACCAAATACAGACCCCTGTGGTACCCCACTATTGACAGTGACCCAATCTGAGTATGTACCGTTAATAACCACCCTCTGTTTTCTATCACTAAGCCAGTTACTTACCCACATACAGACATTTTCTCCCAGGCCAAGCATTCTCATTTTGTATACTAACCTTTTATGTGGTACCGTGTCAAACGCTTTGGAGAAGTCCAAATATACGACATCCATTGAGTCGCCGCGGTCAAGTCTAGAACTTACCTCCTCATAGAAACTGATTAAATTGGTTTGACATGACCGATCCCTCATGAAGCCATGCTGATATGGAGTTATTTGCTTATTTTCATTGAGGTACTCCAAGATAGCATCTCTCAGAAAATCTTCAAACAGTTTACCCACAACAGAAGTTAAACTTACCGGCCTATAGTTTCCAGGCTCTGTTTTTGGACCCTTTTTGAATATTGGCACCACATTTGCTATGCGCCAATCCTGTGGAACACTCCCCGTCAGTATAGAGTCCTTAAATATCAGAAATAAGGGTCTGTCGATTACATTACTTAATTCTCTTAGGATACGGGGGTGTATGCCATCCGGTCCTGGTGATTTGTCTATTTTTAATATTTTTAAGACGTTGCTGTACCTCTTCCTGGGTCAGAGAGGACACTTTTAAAGGGGAATTTACTTTTATACTCTGCATTTCATCTGACATTTTATTTTCCTCAGTGAATACATTGGAGAAAAAGTTATTTAGTAGCTTCGCTTTCTCCTCATCGCTCTCTGCTACTCCCCCCTCATTACTCTGTAAGGGGCCGACACCTTCAGGTTTATACTTTTTAGTATTTATATAATTGAAGAACATTTTTAGGGTTAGTTTTACTCTCTTTGGCGATTAATCTCTCGGTCTCTAGTTTGGCTGTTTTTGACCATGTGTCTTTTACATATTCTGATATTTTTTTCCTGGTGAATAGTTTTTTCAATGTTTCCTCACTCCCCTCCTGTTTTAGTGATTTAAATGCTTTCTTTTTGTCATTTATTGCTTTCTTTACAGTTCTATTTATCCACATTGGTTTTTTCTTGTTTCTTATTATTTTATTCCTATATGGTATGTACCTCTCACAATTAGATATTAGGATGCTTTTAAAAATATCCCATTTTGTGGCTGTATTTTTATTTTTGAGGACTTTGTCCCAGTTAGTTAGGCCTATGGCCTCTCTTAGTTGGCTAAATTTAGCTTTTTTGAAGTTTGGTATTTTTGTTCCTCCCTGAAGAAACGCTCTTTTGAATGACAATTGGAAGGTTATTATGTTATGGTCACTGTTTCCCAGGTGTCCCCCAACCTGCACACCTGTTGTTCTGTCAGGTCTATTGGTTAATACTAAGTCCAGTATGGCCGTCCCTCTAGTGGGGTCCTGAACCAGTTGGGAAAGGTAATGGTCTTTGGTTATTTCCAAGAACCTGTTTCCTTTATGAGATGTACAGGTTTCAGTTTCCCAGTCTATATCTGGGTAGTTAAAGTACCCCATAATAACGACCTCATTATGATTTGCCGCCTCGTCTATTTCATTTAGAAGTAGATTTTCTGTGGTCTCTGATATATTGGGTGGTTTATAATAAACCCCTATTAGTATTTTATTATTGTTTTTGGCTCCATTTATTTCTACCCACAGTGACTCCACATCTTTATGTCCCTCACTTGTATCTTCCCGGAGTGTGGGCTTTAGGCATGACTTTACATAAAGGCAGACCCCTCCCCCTCTCTGGTTTTGACAATCCTTTCTAAAAAGATTGTAACCCTGTACATTAACTGCCCAGTCATAGCTATCATCCAGCCATGTCTCAGTTACTCCCACTATGTCATAGTCCTCCTCACACATCACTAATTCCAGTTCACCAGTTTTATTAGCTAGGCTTCTGGCATTAGTGTACATATAATTAAGAGGTTGATGTATATTTCTTACCCTACACCTTTCCTTCTGATCTGTTCTAGTTCCTCCTTCCATTCCTCCCCCAGTTCCATTACCTGGAAACCTGTGTTTAACAAAATCATATATTACTATATCACGGTGCATAGAGCTGCAAAAAAACAGATAACAAAAGCAAAGGTTCATATACTATTACCATTCACATACTTGTGAATTGAGATCACTTTCTTCAATAAATAAATAACTGTCTAATAGAGATGAGTGAATCTATTCGCCGCTTCGTAGATTCGAATCTCACAAATTTTCTACTCCGAAGCGAATCCGGATTTTTTTCAGATTTGCTTCGTATTATTCGTAATTTTTTGTAAAAGTTTGAGCGCTAATGATACGTACGCTACATACGAAACATACGCATTCTTCATGAAGCTGCAAAGTGAAGATATGCCCCCTCAGAACTGGAAAAAATGCAGCCCGGCCCACCAGGATCTAACTATTTGCACGTATAGGGAGTGAAGACTCCTCCCTCAGTACTCCACCCTCCTCTGAACCAGTTTAGACCAGCGCTGAACACTGATCATTACAGCAAGCATGGCTAAAGAGCTGCGTCTGAACTGGAACCAGATGGTCTTTGGGAACAAGTTCCCCGAACCACCGCCCGCTCCAGACATCAGAGTGTCACACTCTGAACTCAAGACGAGAAACCCAGCTTCAGTGCTGTTATTCTCCTTACCGGTTGCTGCGTATCGTGAGGCGGTTCGCCATGAGGCGGCTCGTCGTGAGGCAGCTGGTGCGGCTGCTGTGGCTGATGCGGCGGAGGCACCCTTCGCCGCCCAGGAGGAGATCAACAACACCTTCCATAAGGCAGAACCCGATTGTGCCAGCATCGGTGACGGACCACGCCCAGACCCCCTGGGACTACAAGAATGCCGTGAAGGACTGCGTAATCCAGGTACTGGACCATCCTAGGCCGGGAGATCCTACATTGGAGCGCAGAAAAGGAACTGTCCTGTGGTTTTCTGTGGAGTGAGGCTCTGGCTTCCTGGCGGACGACAAGGAGTACTTTGTGGGCCGCAGGTCAGTTAAACGACTGTACCTGCCCCAACCCCGTCACAGCCTGTACGTGAGGGATCAGGTGGAGTACACCCCCATGGCATCCCTGAAAGGTCCCTTCGCTACCGGGGTTACCCTACTATCTAAGCCCCTGGTCCCAACATCACCACCTGAAGTTTGGCCGGAGGAACCACCAGGCTGTCACGTACCGTGTGGTTATCGTGACACGTGTTCAATGTTGCTCATGTTTGTGCCCTGGTATTCCGGATTTGGTTGTATGCTGGTTGCCAGGGGCAACGTGTAAATTGGTGGTGTCTCGGTTGTTCTCCGTGACACGGCTTCCATGTTGCTCATGTTTGTGTCCTGGCATTCTGGCTGCGGTAGTAGGCCGTGGTTGCCAGGGGCAACGTGTAGTTTTGGTTGCTGGTATGTTCCCTGATTGCATACTTCCCTCCTTCCCTGTCTGGTTCTTATGGGGTTAACATATTGACCTGGGTGTGGTCACTAGGTGCTTTTATTCTGTTGTTGCTAGCCTGGTGGGTTAGTTGTGCTCCAGCCTCCGTTGGTGCTGGAGCTATGCACCTTTCCTGGGATTCCATCTGCCCAGTCCTTGTGGCCACTTAATATGTCATCGAGGTCTTCCCGAGGTCCTCTCATCCCCTTCCTTTATCCTGGTTATGTGGTGTGTGGTTTATGTACGGGTGGGTGTTTGGTCTGTGACTGCCATGCGTCTTCTGACATGGAGTCCAGACATTCCCTGTATGTATGTGCCTTCTGTGAGAGGGCTCCAGGGTTCCCAGGAGGGGGAACAGCGATACTGTGAGTTGTTGCCGGTGAGCTGGTTCCTGGGTTTGTTGTGTGTACTGAGTCCTGTTAGGTGTTCGGGTTCCAGTACATGTGCCTGGGCTCTGTCTTTGGTGTATGGACTGCTGGTGCTTCTATCAGCAGTATCAGCAGGTAAGTTGCCAGGTGCACCGGGACCTTCCTGGAGGTGCAGCCAGTGAGTTCTGGATAAGTGCATCCCTACCATCTGGGGCTCTGTGAAGAACGGGGCTCACTGGGTTTCTGCCCTCTGGATTTGGTTCCTGGTATTTCCGGTGCACTTGGTTCAGTGGAATTCCTTGCCACTGGCTTCTTACCTACTGATCCGGTCCTCAACTCACTGTAGTGTTTCGGTGTATGCTCGGTGTGGAGTTTCCCCTCCCACACCGTAGCGTGACACAGGCACAGTACCGGTGCGCTGCCTTCAGGAATCACTAGATTCCTGGTCACCCACATTCTTCAGAAAATTCCCAGTTGCGCCTAAGCGCGCCTATTTTCCTTTTCCCCCCTTCTCAGGTTATTTGGGAGCCCCCTATGCAAAAAGCTCTATTTGCTGCTATTTTCTATTATCCATGTGGATTACACGTTACCTTTTTGGATTACAAAATTACCTCACGTGGATTACAATTGAATTTTGGAGTGTGTTTCAGTGTTTTATCATGCCAAGGAGCCACGAGGAGAGACTCAAACGTATATCTGAGCCTTTTATGCCTGCAAATGTGAAATTGATTGTACTAAAATGTTTGCATACTTATGTCTTTGCTGCATTTTAGCTACACTGTTTTTACTGGTTCTGCAACGTTCAAGCACTTTAGCCCATTGTCTGTATTCTTTTTCCGGTATTGCAATGTGTCCTATTATGCACTTATTGTACAGTGTTTTTAGAAAATTATGCACTTAGCTGGATAGCTAGCAGTGAGCACCTTACTTTTCTACCTCATATGGCTCTAAAGACTGTATGCCGCGGCCTAGTCTTGTGCGTATGACGCAATCGCGAGACAATAGTACGCTAAGGATTCATACACACTTTTGTATGCTAATGCTTACGTATTGCGTACTTTTAACAACGCTGACTGGATGTCGTAATTTGTGCAAGAATGTTTGCAAAACAACGATTATTTTTGAACGTAAATTCGACTTTATAAATTCGTATTAAGTAATCTTGTCAGAAATTCGTCAAACATTCTCCGAAGCGAATGTTGGATGATTCGCTCATCTCTACTGTCTAATATATTTGACTCATTTATTAAATTGTTTATCTATATCTATTTTTAGACCCCCCTTCTCAAGTCAAGGGTCCTAGCGGTTGGACCTCAAGTGATCCTCTATTTATCTCTTATCCTGTGGGTAGGGGATAACTTAGAAACTCACCACAACCCCTTAAGAATAGTTATATTGAATGGTGTACTTTAAAACCACTGATGCAGCAAAGCAGCAACAAATCAGCATTCCCTAAACTGCTTTACAGTTGTTGACCTCTGGTTAAATAACTTTTCCTCGTCTGTGAAGATTACGGTACATATTCTAAAAGCCTTGGTACCATTATGTTTTTGGTTTTTTTTTCTGGATAGCAAAGTTACCTCCTAACTACAGTAACCTGCTATATAGCTTGGGGAGCCATTTTTATACTAGACTTATTCACTTTAATATATTTAGTATCAATAAGGAAAGGCCCCATGATAACAGGTTTGAGTTCATTTAGACTTTTTTTTAGTATCTACTGTGTAGGAGGATCAAAATACTCCCAAGTTTTAAAAGTTCCCATTTTGTAATGTTTCTGTACCTCTATCTGTTATTGTAGACTAAATCTTCCCCCGTGGGTTGATTTTGTGGTATTCTGTGAGATAAATGGGCATCTCTCTGAGACCCAAATAACAAGGACATCCTCAGTAGAACATCTGCCCGATCAAGTAAACTCCTATAATAATGGTCAAGATCCTTGTCACATGGTGCAGTTAGTATGCTATTATTTTAAAAAAAAGTTGAATCTCATCGTCTTAGTGCTATGTGGAATAAAGTCCATATTAAGAAGAACATATCTCAATTGTCTCTTCGAAGATCCAGCCACCAAAAATGCTCTGATTTTGGGCTGAACTTCCTGACCTGATTTTAGCAAGCTGTAAGTTTTTCAAAATATACTCCATTTGTTGCTGATCTTCTTGACTTTAGGATGATTTATTTTCAATTGTTTAGGGATCTTTATAAATCCTTTTCTAGTCTTATATGCATCTCTAAGATTCTTTCTAAAAGCCTGCAATATATTTTCTGAACGTATATCAAACACTGACCAAAGCAGAATCTGAAGCACGTCATAAAAGTTCAACAAGTACAGAATTCATACATGTCAAACACATGCCTAGGTCTACTTGAAGGTATCCTCACAAAGTCATCAAATTTAAAGAGGTAAAAAATTACTGTGATCCAGGGGCAGAAAGTGATTATTAGTGTTGAGCGAACACGTTCGGCAGAATACACTATTCAGCCGAACATGTCGGTGCTCGGGACCACGTGGTATTCGGCCGAATACCGCGTGTGTGCGAGCGCCATGCTCGAGTCACCTCTCGCATGTTAATTAGCCAACTAGCGTGCGGGGAGGGATGGCATTCAGTGTAATGCCAGTAGCCATCTTAGTTACTGGCATTACACTGATTGGATGGCCGGGAACGCGTCATCGGGTGCTATAAAGCACCCGGTGACATGTGACCGGCGCATACTGAGCCAGGGACAGCTGCTGCAAGCACTGTCCCAGACAGTGTAGGGAGAGAAGCACACTAGGCAGGGATAGAAATCGCTCAACAAAGACCCAAAAGCCCTTTTAAGGGCTATTATATCTGGCACAAACCAATATATTATTATTTTTGAGGACGTTAAATACGACGAGGTGGTGAAAATAGAGCTAGGTGGCCTGCCATTAATGCCACATGCGCTTCTGCAGCAAGGAGGGACACACTGTAGGGAGAGAAGCTTGCTTGGAAGGGATAGAAATTGCTCAAAAAAGACCCAAAAACCCTTTTAAGGGCTATTATATCTGGCACAAAGCAATATTTTATTATTTTTGGGGTGTTTAAAGGTGGTGAAAATAGCACTAGGTGGCCTACCATTAATGCCACATGTGCTGCTGCATGCTGTAGGACACTCTCTGTATACTATATACTTGGCATACTTTGCTATAATTTCTGCTGTTAAGCCCGCAGTACTTCTTTTGCATCTTGCTGTACAACATTTGCACAAGGAGGGACTTGTGTAGGGATAGAATTTCTATAGGCAGGGTTAGTATCATTGTTCAAAAGACACAAAAGTCCATTTTTAAATCCATCTGCATTTTTTTTTTTTTTTTTGGCGGCAAAAAGAACTCAAATGTGCCCTGTCAGTAACACTAGGTTCGCAGCGTATTAGAACCGTTCAAAAGTCTATGTAGCTGACATCCGTTGTTACATTTAACCCCTTGACACTGCAGGTTGTTTTGGCCTTAAAGAGAACCTGTCATCACCTTTATGCTACCCATACTAACAGCAGAATAAAGTAGAGACAGGTGAGTTGATTTCACCGGTCTGTCATTTATAAGTTAAAAGTAAGTGGTTGCCGAGAACCAACATCACAAACATTGCAGATTAGGCCTGGAAAAGAGTCAAATCTTCATGAGAAGAGTCATGGTTATTCATGAATTCCTGCTTTCCCTGCCCACCTGATGATGACTGACAGGCTTCTACCTAGTTTTCTACCTTTCTCTCTAGGAGAGAACTGCCAGTCATCAGCAGATGGGCAGGGACAGCAGGAGATTAGGAATAACCATGACTCTTCTCAGGTAGATTTAACTCTTTTCAAGGCCTCGGCTGCAATGATTATGATGCTGGTTCTCTGCAACCACTTACTTTTAGCTTATGAGTGACACACCGCTGAAATCAGCATTTCTGTCACTAATTTATGCTGCCCTCAGTACAGTCAGCATAAAGTTGACGACAGGTTCCCTTTAACCCCTTCACCCCCGGAGCTTTTTTCGGTTCTGCATTTTCGTTTTGCGCTCCATGCCTTCAAACAGCCATAACTCTTTTATTTTTCTGTTCACATAGCTGTATGAGGGCTTGTTTTTTGCGGGACAAGTTGTACTTTCCAACGCCACCATTTAATATTGCATACGGTGTAGTGGGAAGTGGGAAAAAAATTCCAAACCGGGTGAAATTGCAAAGAAAACGCTATTCCGCTACAGTTCTACGGGTTTCTTATTTACAGCGTTCGATGTGCATTAAAACTGATCCGTTACTATTATTCTACTGGTCAGTACGAATCCGGCAATACCTAATATGTATAGTTTTTCCTGCGTTTTCATAGTGATAAAATAATTAGAAAGTTGCCCTTTTTTTTTTTTTTTCCTTGTCATATCTTGACCCCTATAACTTTTTGGTATTTATGTGTACAGAGCTGTATGGGGGCTCATTTTTTGCGGGACGATCTGAAGTTTTTATTGATACCATTCTGGGGTGTGTATGACTTTTTGATCACTTTTTATTTAAAACGGCAAATCGCCATTTGGACGCTTTTTTCCGCCACACAATTCGCCGTATTGGAATTTTTTTTTATATTTTAAAAGTACGGGCGTTTTCGGTCACGGTGATACCCATGATGTCTATATTTATTGTTATTTAGGTATTTATTTTTTACTTATACGGAAAGGGGGGTGATTTGAACTTTTACATCTTTTTTATTTTTTATATATTTTTTAACATTTTTTTTATTTTTTTTTACTATTAGAAAGCTCAAATATGGGCTTATATATTGTGGCTTTTTTTTTTTTTTTCTTTATGAGCAATTATGGATTTTATAGACTCAGAAATCCATGAGTTGCTCATTTCTTATCCTGGCCTGCCATCTAGTGGCCAGAATAAGAATTGCACTTTGAAAACTGTAATCCTCACCAGCGAGGATTGCAGTTTTCATATGGTGTACATACACCGCGATTGGCCACACGAGGTGTCTGTACACCACCCGGAAGCGAACGCTTCCGGGTTTAGACGCAACTAGATGCCGTGATCACGTGTGATCACGGCATCTAGTCACCCCGGAAGACGCCGCCGACACAGTAGGTAGCGGCAAGTCTCTGCTGTTAGAAACAGCAGAGACTTGCCGGCCATGACGCCCGCCGCACCCGCGAGCGGGCGCCATGTGCCCGCATCGCCCCAGCGCCGTACATGTACGGCGCTGGGCGTGAAGGGGTTAAATTTCTCTGATCATACAGTCAATAAAAATCTGCACTACTGTAGTTGTGACCAAGTTGCATATATACTATACAATATGCGCAAGGCGAGCACTAAGAAAAGGGGAAGTGGGCGTGCTGCTGATGGTGAACGCAGAGGCCATGGCTCTGGGCGCGGTGAAACTGTGCCTGCTGGCAGAGCCCAAGAAACAGTCATCCAAAACTCCTAGCTTCATGTCAGAGTTTGTAGGACAGCGCAAGACAACTCTTGTCGCCACACCAGTGCGAGCAGGTAGTCGGTTGGATTTCAGCTGGCTTCCAGTCGGTTCAGCACCACCCCTTCTTCCACAAAGTCCAGTCTCAGTAGCCAAGAGTCTGGGCAACCGCATCCTCACCCTGATCCTCCTTCCTCCCACCATGCAGAGTCTAGGCAAAGAACTAATCTCACATTCGGATATTCCGAGGAGCTTTTTTCATCACCGTTCCTTGGCTCGGACCTCTCGCCAAGGCCGCTTGAAGTGGGACATGAGGAGATATAGTGCCCTGATTCCCAACCTATTGAGCAAACACAGTCTGAAGACGATGACAGGGGGGATCTGCAACTAGCGTCTCACGAGGTGCATGATGATGATGAGACACAGTTGCCAATAAGTCAAGGGCAGTTAGTGTCTCAAGAGGTTGTGGATGAGGATGAGACGCAGCTAAGTCAGGTTCTTGTTAGTTCACCATGTCAGGAGGAGGACCAGAGTGAGTATGTGAAGAGGAGGTGGTAGACGATGAAATAGCTGACCCAACCTGGGAAGGTGGCAAGCCGAGTGAGGACAGCAGTACAGAGGGGGAGGGATCCGCAGCACCGCAACAGGCTGGAAGAGGCAGTGGGATGTCAAAAGGGAGAAGGCAGGCCACGCCAACCAGGTCAGCAACTGTTGCCCGGAGCAGCCCCGCTGTCACTAGCCTTGCTGGCAGGATGTTGTTCCGTTTAGCCAGCTTCAGAGTACTAACAAGTACTGGGGTGTGGAGTCTAACTAGCCCCTGGGTATTCACAAGAGTCCGCCGCAAATCCAGTCCGGCGGGTTGGATTTGTGCGGCCAGTGCCTAGCAGGTCACTTTGCCGTGCGGGAGCAGTGGTACAGCCGAAGACTAGATAGCCAGCAGGCTAGCTGAGATGAGGAAATCTGGAGACAGGATCAGAGGAACAGACATGAGAGCACTCAGAGCTGGAGTATGCTGGAAGACCTGATACTCTGGCATCAGACATGCGCACAGAGCTGCTTTAGGCCCCTTTCACACGGGCGATGTTTCCGCGCGGGTACAATGCGTGATGGGAACGCATTGCACCCGCACTGAATCCTGACCCATTCATTTCAATGGGGCTTTTCACATGAGCGATGTTTTTCACGTAGCAGTTCGCCGTTGCGTGAAAATCGCAGCATGTTCTATATTCTGCGTTTTTCACGCAGCCCTGGCCCCATTGAAGTGAATGGGGCTGCGTGAATAACGCATTGCATCCGCGGATGCAATGCGTGATTCACTGATGGTTGCTAAGAGATGTTGTTTGTAAACATTCAGTTTTTTTTCACGCGCGTGAAAAACGCATTGAAACGCTTCGCACCCGCGCGGAAAAAACTGAACGAACGTACGCAATCGCAGTCAAAACTGACTGCGATTGCGTGCGGATTGGTGCGGATGCGTGCGGATTTTCCTGAACGCATCCGGACCAAATCCGGACACGCTTGTGTGAAAGGGGCCTTAGGCCTCTTATACACGAGCATCACAGATTCAGTCCGGATGCATTTCGGAAAATCCGCATGCATCCGCACCAATCCGCACGCAATCGCAGTCAGTTTTTACTGCGATTTCGTACGTTCGTTCAGTTTTTTCAGCACGAGTGCGAAGCATTTTTGATGCGTTTTTCATGCGCGTGATAAAAAACTGAATGTTTACAAACAACATCTCTTAGCAACCATTAGTGAATCACGCATTGCATCCGCACTTGCGTGTGGATGCAATGCGTGATTCACGCAGACCCATTCATTTCAATGGGGCCAGGGCTGCGTGAAAAACCCAGAATATAGAACATGCTGCGATTTTCGCGCAACGGCGAACTGATCCGCCACATGGCAGCAAAGCACCCTAAAAGGTGGGCCAAATGCCTGGGTCCATGATCTGTGTCTGCCTCCTCTTCCCCTCTGTTACCTGCTGTCCAAGACGCAGGCCCAGATGCCTCCTGCCCTGCATCTGGACCTTCGCAGGAACCATCAGCCAGCACGTCCACTTCAATGTCCCAGTGCAGCGTTCAAATGTCCTTACCCCAGGCATTTGAACGCAAGCGCAAATACCCTGCCACCCACCCACAGACCATAGCTCTAAACGCGCAACTTTCCAAGTTGCTGGCCCTGGAAATGGTGCAGTTTAGGCTGGTGAACACCGAGGCCTTTCGCAGCCTGATGGCGGCGGCTGTCCTTCGTTATTCAGTCCCCAGCTGCCACTATTTTTCCCGGTGTGCCGTCCCTGCCTTACACCAGCATGTGTCCAGAAACATAACCCGTGCCCTGACCAACGCAGTTACTGGCAAGGTCCACTTAACTACTGACACATGGACAAGCGCTTGTGGCCAGGGACGCTACATTTCCCTGACGGCACACTGGGTGAACTTTGTGGAGGCTGGGAGCGAGTCGTACCCTGGGATGGCAAAGGTGCTACTCATGCCGAGGATTTCGGGCCCTACTTCCATCCGGATTTCCGCTGCTACCTACAGTAGCGCCTACAACCTACACCTGCACCTACAACCCCTCCTTCTCTTCCTCCACCTCCTCCTCCACTTCATCCCATGCAGAATTGCCATCTTGCAGCACCACTCAGACTTCTGTCAGTAGCTGGAACCATAAATTTGGGACAGGTTGGTTTGATGGGCAGCAGCGTGTTACCCGTAAGTTTTTTGGACATTCTGCTTGGCAGCAGCGTGTCAACCTTAAATTTGGAAGTTTGATGGGACAGTTTGATAGGCAGCAGCGTGTCACCTGTAAATTTTTTTGACCTTCTGCTCGGCAGCAGCATGTCAACCATAAATTTGGGACAGTTTGATGGGCAGCAGCGTGTGGCTCAATTACATAATTTGGACGTAGCAGCAGCTAGGACACAGCGTGTGGAGGCGGCAGCATCAGGCGGGTGGTAGCATCATAAGAGTGGCTGAGGCAGGTAGCCTGAACAATACAGTCTCATTTGTCAAGGTTTGGGTGACGCATCATGGCTGATCTAATCTGATGCATCAGGTGTTGGTGGGTGGAAATCCTGGCTGATCCACGCCTGATTTATCTTGACAAAGGTGAGTCTTTCCACATTTTGGAAGGACAGGCAAGCTCTCCTTGGGGTAACTATAGCCCCCGCTGCACTGAACACCCGCTCTGATGCCACACTACTAGCCGGGCAGGACAGCTTCTCCGGTGCAAACTCGGCCAATTACGGCCACAAATCCAGTTTGGCTGCCCAGTAGTCCAGAGGATCTTCAATGTGGGGTGGCAGGGTGCTATCCAAGTAGGCCACCACCTGCTGATTC
>ONZH01014772.1:0-16774 GCA_900303285.1 Rhinella marina | reverse complement strand
TGTTCAGATTGAACAAGTTTGTGGGTTTCAGTACAGCAGGCCCATTTTTTTTTTTTGGTATATATAATACACTTATATACAGAAAATGTTGAACCCCAGGGCTAAGGGACGAGGGCGTGGGCGTGGGCATTCAATTACTGCAGGGGGCAGAGGCCGTGGTCCTGGGAAGGGTGAGACAGTACCTGCTGATGAGGGAGCAGGGGAACGCCGCAGAGCTACACTCCCTAGCTTCATGTCTCAACTTACAGGGAAACGTGGTAGAGGACTGTTGAAACCACAACAGTGCGAACAGCTGATGTCGTGGATTGCGGACAATGCTTCAAGTAATTTGTCCACCAGTCAGTCTTCAACGCAGTCCATCCACGTTACCCAAGGGAGCACTTCTCTGGCTCCTCCACCTCAACCTCCTTCCCCCCAGTCTGCCCCCTCCCAGGAAAATTTGGAATGCGATCCGGCATACTCTGAGGAACTGTTTTCTGGACCCTTCCCAGAGTCACAAACCACTTCTCAGGTTGCTGCTGACCTCTTTCCCGATGCCCAAGTTTTCCAACTGTCGCAGTCTGTGGGTGATGACATTGTTGACTTAGTGGAAGAAGTGTGTAAAGAGGTGTCGGACGATGAGGAGACACGGTTGTCAGACAGTGGTGAAGTTGTCAGGGCAGGAAGTCCGAGGGGGGAGCAGACTGAGGAATCGGAGGATGACTAGGTGACTGACCCAAGCTGGGTTGATAAGCCGAGTGAAGACAGTGCTTCTGAGGCGGAGGCGAGTACTGCACCAGAACAGGTTGGAAGAGGCAGTGGTGTGGCCAGAGGGAGAAGCAGGGCCAGAGCTGGTGCATCAGCAGCAACTGTTTCACGTAGTGAAGCTCCCGTGGCGAGGCCTAGATGTTCGCAAGTCTGGAGGTTCTTTAAAGAAATTGAGGATGGCCGACGGACTGTGGTGTGCAACCTGTGCCACACCAGGATCAGCAGGGGTGTCACCACTACTAGCCTAACCACCACCAGCATACGCAGGCATATGAGTGCTAAACACCCCACTCAATGGAACCAAGGCCGTTCACCTCCTGCGGGTCCCACCACTGCTCCTTCCCGTGTCACTCGCTGCCTCTGCTAGTCAACCCCCTGCCCAGGACCCCGGCACGAGCGCCTCCCGCCGGAAAACCACACCTTCGCCTCCACGATCCTCCACAGTGTCCACCAATGTGTCCCTGCGCAGCATTCAGCTGTCTTTACAGCAGACGCTGGAGCGCAAGAGGAAATACAGTTCCACCCACCCACATGCCCAAGCCCTCAATGTCCACCTCTCCAAATTGCTGAGCCTGGAGATGCTGCCCTATAGGCTGGTAGAGACCGAGGCCTTTCGCAACCTCATGGCGGTGGCTGCCCCTCGGTATTCGGTCCCCAGCCGCCACTATTTTTCCCGATGTGCCGTCCCAGCCCTACACCAGCACGTGTCACAGAACATCATCCGTGCCCTGACCAATGCTGTTTCTGAGAAGGTCCACCTAAACACGGACACGTGGACAAGTGCTGCCGGGCAGGGACACTATATATCACTGACGGCACATTGCCTTCAGTCGGTAGCTCTAGGCGCAGCAGCAGTGCCGTGGCTAAGCGCCAGCAGGCGGTGCTCAAACTGCTGAGGTTAGGTGACAAAAGGCACACCGCCCAAGAACTATTACAGGGCATCACGGCGCAGACCGATCTGTGGCTGGCACCACTGAACCTTAAGCCAGGCATGGTTGTGTGTGACAACGGGCGTAACCTGGTGGCGGCTCTGCAACTTGGCAGACTGACACATGTGCCATGCCTGGCCCACGTGTTCAATCTCATAGTTCAGCGGTTCCTCAAGACATACCCCAATCTGTCTGATTTGCTCACCAAGGTGCGCCGCATCTGTGCGCATTTCCGCAAGTCCACCACAGATGCTGCCACTCTCAGGGCAGCGCAGCGCCGGCTACAACTGCCCGCTCACAGGCTGTTGTGAAACGTGCCCACAAGGTGGAATTCGAAATTAAATATGTTATCCAGAGTTTACCAGCAGCGCAGCGCGATTGTAGACTGCCAGATGTCAACTTCCACCAGAACTGGTAGTCAGGTCAGTCAGATTCCTCAAGTCTACAATGAGGAGTGGACGTGGATGTCTGATATCTGCCAGGTGTTGACCAACTTTGAGGAGTCAACACAGATGGTCAGCGACGATGCCACCATTATCAGCCTCACCATCCCGCTGTATTGCCTGTTGAAAAATTCACTGCTCAGCATGAAGTCGGAAGCTTTGCGCTTGTTACAAGAGACGGTGGAGGAAGATATGTCGCTTGATAGCCAAAGCACCCTCCGGTCTGTTTCTCAGTGCGTATCGGAGGAGGGGGATGAGGATGAGGAGGAAGAGGAGGAGAATGTTGGCCAGACAGAATAGGATACCAATGCTCAGTCCTTCTTAAGTCTTGAGCGTGTATGGGCTGAAGAGGAGGAGTTGGAGGAGGAGGAGGAAATGGAGAGTCAGGACAGTGAGGAGAGGGAATTCTTGCGTGTTGGGACTCTGGCGCACATGGCAGACTTCATGTTAAACTGCCTCTCCCGTGACCCTCACGTTAGAAGCATTTTTTCAAACACCGATTACTGGGTGTTAACTCTCCTGGACCCACGGTACAAGCAGAACCTTTCCACTTTCATCCCTGTAGAGGAAAGGAGTATGAGAGTGAATCAATATCAACAGGCCCTGGTGCACAAGCTGAAACAATCCTTCCCACCTGACGCCGCTAGCGGCAGAGGGCGTGGTTCTGTGGGCCAAGTAGCGGGGGAGAGGAGGCGAGCAGGCAGCTTGTCCAGCACTGGCAGGGGAATGCTCTCCAAGGCCTTTGCCAGTTTTATGTCACCCCAGCAAGACACTGTCACCTGCCCCCAGTCTCGGCAGAGTAGGGGTGAGCTTTACAGAAAGAAGGTGAGGGAGTACCTAGCTGACCATACCAACGTCCGGACCGATCACTCTACTCCATACAACTACTGGGTTTCAAAGCTGGACACGTGGCCTGAACTGGCGCTGTACGCCTTGGAGGTGCTGGCCTGCCCTGCCGCTAGCGTGTTGTCAGAGCGGGTATTCAGTGCAGCTGGTGGCGTCATCACCAATAAGCGTACACGCCTGTCAACTGACAGCGCTGACAGGCTGACGCTTATTAAAATGAACAAAGCCTGGATTTCCACGGAATTCAAATCTCCTCCGGGGAAAAGCAGCTAAAGATTAACATTACTTATGTATCCGATTCCTCTTCTCTACTCCTCCTACTCCTCCTCCTTGTCGTCTTTGCCTAACGCTGACCTAAAACGCAATTTTTTAGAGGGCCAACTGGCACTCTTTTATGACAATTTTTCCGCAGTGTCAACTACAGACACTGTAAAACAATGTTTCAGGAGCGTCAAACAGACAGTCGAAAACAATTTTTCAGGAGGCGCAAGTACCGACATTTAAAAAAAAAAATTTTTGTTGAGGGTCGACTTTATGTACTCCGAAAAGAAAAAAATTTTTGGAGGCTCAACAAAAGCCATTTCACTGCATTCTCAGTCGGACAAAGTCATTGGTGGTGTAAGCGCCATGCTGCGTCAGGCTAAATTTTTGGGTGGCTCACCTGCTACCTCATCTAACTTAGTCACTTGTTGGTGTCACCGCCATGCTGTGTCAGGCTTATGCCTGCATCGTGTGGCTGGGGATAGGAGAGCAGTGCCAGCATGGGCATGGGTGATGAACCTTCGTTGCACCTAGTTGGGTGCTTCCCTAACGTGATGGGCATGTGCCTCGCTTTTCTTGTTCTGGGTGACCACAATTGCCATGAGGGTAACCACCAGGCTGTTGCAGGAGAATTTGGGATTAGGCAGCCTCAGAGGCATCCATGCATGCTGCCCCTGCTGTTTCCTGTCCATTTCCGTGGTGTTTCCATCATTTTCTGATGTTTCCAGGTTTTCACCCAGCCTTCCCTAGGCAGAGCCTTGTATCTCCTGCAAAAAATGCTCGAGTCTACCATTGACTTCAATGGGGTTCGTTACTCGAAACGAGCACCCGAGCATCGGGAAAAGTTTGTCTCGAAAAACGAGCACCCAAGCATTTTAGTGCTCGCTCATCTCTAATTAGGATGCTTTTAAAAATATCCCATTTTGTGGCTGAATTTTTAAAGAGGACATTTCACCACTCCTGACATGCCTATTTTAATAGCTTCATGCATTCCCCACGTACTAACAATTCTGGGACATCTAATCTTATGACTCTATGTTGTGCCATTCCTTTATTATTTCTATTAGAAGTTATGAATGAATTGCTAGCAGTCTGCAGTAAGGGTACGGAGTGGAGGTAACCAGTTGGGGGTGTGTACCTGCACAGTCTCACTCTATCCAATCAGTGCTGCTATTTTCATGTTCTGCAGGTACACACCCCCAACTTGTTACCTCCCCTCGTTTCCCTTACTGAAGGCAAATAGCAATTAATTCATAACTTCTAGTGCAAATAATAAAGGAATGACACAACATAGAGCCATAAGAATAGATGTTCCAGGATTGTTATTACATAGGGAATGCATGAAGCTATTAAAACAGGCATGTCAGGAGTGGGGCAGGTCCTCTTTAAGGATTTTGTCCCAGTTAGTTAGGCCTATGGCCTCTCTTAGTTGGCTACATTTTGCTTTTTTGAAGTTTGGTATTTTTGTTCCTCCCTGAAGAAACACTCTTTTGAATGACAATTGGAAGGTTATTATATTATGGTGACTATTTCCCAGGTGTCCCCCAACCTGCACATCTGTTGTTCTGTCAGGTCTATTGGTTAATACTAAGTCCAGTATGGCTGTCCCTCTAGTCGGGTCCTGAACCAGTTGGGAAAGCTAATTGTCTTTGGTTATTTCCAAGAACCTGTTTCCTTTATGAGATATACAGGTTTCAGTTTCGCAGTCTATATCTGGGTAGTTGAAGTCTCCCATAATAACGACCTCATTATGATTTGCCGCCTTGTCTATTTCATTAAGAAGTAGATTTTCTGTTGAATCTGGTATATTAGGTGGTTTATAATAAACTAGTTTATTAGTTAGTATTTTAGTATTGTTTTTGGCTCCATGTATTTCTACCCACAGTGACTTCACATCTTCATGTCCCTTACTTATATCTTCCCGAAGTGTGGGCTTTAGACAGGACTTTACATAAAGGCAGACCCCTCCCCCTCTCCGGTTTTGCCGATCCTTTCTAAACAGATTGTAACCCTGTATATTAACTGCCCAGTCATAGCTATTATCCAGCCATGTCTCAGTTATTTCCACTATGTCATAGTCCTTCTCACACATTACTAATTCCAGTTCACCAGCTTTATTAGTCAGGCTTCTGGCATTAGTGTACATACAATTAAGAGGTTTATGTATATTTTTTACCCCACTTTTTAAATTACTATTACCTGTAAAGTGAGTATCTGGGATTTTTGGGTTACCTTGGTTGATGTTTTGCCCAGTCTTCTCTCTACTTTCCTCACTAACCCGAGCCCCCACTAACCCCCCACCGTCCCTTCCTATGTCCCACTATCTATCTACACTATCTACCCCCTTATTAGTATGACCCCCAACCCTCCCCCCAGATCGTAGTGTAAAAGCTCCTCCAGCCGTCTAACCATTTTTTCCCCCAGGGCAGTTGCACCCTCCCCATTAAGGTGCAGCCCGTCCCTATTGTAGAGTCTGTAGCCGACAGAGAAGTCGGCCCAGTTCTCCATGAACCCAAATCCTTCCTTCCTGCACCAGCTTCTATCTCCCCCTGACTTTGTAATTGGTGCAATGTGTACCATGACCGCCGGTTGTTCCCCAGCCGCACCCAGCAATTTGTCAATCCGATCCGCGATATGCCGAACCCGAGCATCCAGGAGACAACACACTGTTCAGCATTCCTGGTCTCAGCGACAGATGACCCTGTCTGTCCGCCTAATAATAGAATCCCATACCACCAGTATCTGTCTGTCCTTTGCTGCTCTCCTTTTCCCATCCTTCCTGCAGCGGTAATCCTCCTGGTTGCTAAGAGAAACTGCCTGCTGCAGTATCGCTGGTCCTGGGCTTTCATCCCTAATATCAGCCAAACAGGAATATTTACTAGGGCATTCCAGTTTAGGACTAGCCTCCCTGGCACTTTTCCCTTTACCCCATCTTACTACATTAAACCAACTGCTGACCTGATAGTCCTGATCTTGCCCTTCACCTCCCACCTCCTTTTCACTGACCCAAGCCAGTGCCTGCACAGTGAGGTCTAAGCCTCTTTCCAGTTTTTTAATGCCCCTAAGTATGTCAAGCTGCTTATTTAGATCCAGGATCTGGGCTTCCAAATATGTAACGTGCATCTAGTGCAAATGTATTCAAACTCAAATGGCTCTTCAAGGCATGCATACATTGCACAGGACACACCCTTAATAGCATTGTCCATGGAGCAGCTGTTAGATGGGGATGAACAGTAAAGAAATAAAAACAGTAAATATGCGATAAGATGTGGTTTGCTGTAGGTGGAGGACTAGCTCAAATCAAGTTAACAACACACAAGGAAAATCTATCCAACCTTAGTTTTTTTTGCTCCTTGTCTTAAACTCCGGTTCTTTAAACTCCACTTCTACACAGCCCACTTGCACAGCCAAACGAAACTCAATATTTATTACCCTGATTCTGCGGTTTACAGAAACACCCCATATGTAGTAATACTGATGTAAAGACACACGGCAGGGCGCAGAAGAAAAGGAGCGCCGTATGGTTTTTGGAAGGCAGATTTTGCTGGACTGGTTTTTAGACACCATGTCCCATTTGAAGCCCTCCTGATGCACCCCTACAGTAGAAACTCCCAAAAAGTGAGCCCATTTTGGAAACTACAAAATGAGGTAACAGCTTTATTGGTACTATTTGGGGTACATATGATTTTAAATCGGTCTATATTAAGTTTTTTATGAGGCAAGGCACCGTTTTTAGTTTTTGTTTTTTGCAACGTTCATCTGACAGGTTAGATCGTGTGATATTTTTATAGAGCAGGTTGTTACAGACACGATGATATCAAATATGTCTACTTTCTTTGTTTGTTTCAGTTTTACATAATAAAGCATTTTCTGAACACCATATTTTTTTTTATTTTTCTGCCCATTATCTTGTGCAGGGGCTCGTTTTTTGCAGGAAGAGTTGACATTTTTATTGGTACCATTTGTAGGTACATATGATTTTTTGATCATTCATTATTACACTTTATAGGACATTATTACACTTTAAGGTGAATACAAAATTGGTTGTTTTGGCAGTCTGTATTTATTTATTTTTACAAAGTTCACCTGAGCGTTTAGATGATGTGATATTTTTATAGAGCAGGTTGTTACTGATGTGGCAATACCTAATATGTATACATTTTCTTATTTATTTAATTTTTACCAAATCTGTTTTTATTCAATTTTTCAAGAACAAACAGACAATATCAAGTACCAAAAAATACAATGTGATCATCCAATAAAGTTTTAGACATTAAAAGTACATTAGAATAATGTCAAATATGATGTCATCAGATGGAGATTTGTTGCAAAAGTTGGTTAACATAAAGGCGAAGAAAGGGCTGTGCAATGTTGCCTGCAAGGAACATCGACATAATAATATATGATCACATGTGTGCATATGCCATGCCAGCAATCCAGGGAAGGGATAAAATAAAAGGAGGGAGAGGAGAAGGAAGAAGAGAACTGATTCAAAAGTGTAAGTGTTAGAAGAATCAAATGCTTTTGGCATGTTGCAGCCATGGGTTCCATGTCATGTATTGTCTATAAGCCTGCCAGTTAGTCAGCTCCTCGATACAACACAATTGGTGCACCTTCTGTAGCCATTGATATTCAGTTGGGGGGTATGGTTGCATCCACAATAATGGAATTAAGCATTTCACTGCGGCTATGAGATGTGTTATCAAAGAGCGATTGGAGAGACAACACTGTTGTGAAGGTTGAGCAAGTAGAACCAAACCTTCTGTGAAAGTAAAGTCTGAGGAGCTTAGTGCTCGTAGATGTTTCTGGACTAGTGTCCAAAAGGAGCTGACCACCGGGCAATACCACCATATGTGGCTTAGCGTTCCCACATGTGATTTACATCTCCAACAGAGCTTTATATCTGACATACCCATTCTGAACAAGAGGTCAGATGTCTTATGCCACCTGGATAGAAGTTTATAATGATTTTCCTGTACCTTGACACAAGGCGAGAATGAGCCAGAATAAATGTCTTGTCTGCGTCTCAGAGTGATATGCCTAGTTTTTTCTCCTAGGATTGTAAAAAAGGGGGAGGTTCAACTGATGAAGAAAGTAAAAGATGGGAATATAGTGAGTAAAGCTTTTGTCTAGTATTTTTATGGAGAAGAACTAATTGTTCAAGCCAAGACAGTTGTCGCACGCTGAATTGGTAGACAAAATAATGAGCAAATCAACCTGAAGTGTTCATATTGTAGGAAATTGACTATTATTAGAGATGAGCGAATCATACAAAATTTGCTTTGACGAATGTTCGTCGAATTTTTCAAAAGATTTGTACTTCTAATGAATCTATTCGGCCGAATCTGCGTACAAATCGTATATTATTATGTTGTGTTTTGCGAACATTCGCACACTAATAACGAACATACAGTTGTTAAAGGTACGCAACTTATGTGAACACGCACGCATGTGCGTACAAAATACTATTGTCTAGCGATTACGTAATACGCAGGCACGCACAATGCTAGGCTTTGCTGGAGCGGAATGGTGGAGCAGGAGGAACGCTCTGAGTCTGACCCCTGGCTACATGATACTGTATCAGCAGATGACAGCAGATCATCCGGCTGTGATTGAGATGAGTTGCCATCCACTTCACTACCTCATCCACTTTCTTCTCCACTACAATATTGCGCCTTGGTGGGTTAGCCTGGTGGAACAGTGGCCAACTATTACAAATTTTACAAGTAGAAGCTCCGGCTACAGGTCCTTTGGCACTGCTGCCCTGTGCCACCTTCTCCTTTTTTTTCAGCTCAAGGTCTGGCTTGAACCCTTTTGCTTTTCCATGCCAGACATTTTCACTTGACTGTGGCTCTGCAGCTGGTCTTTGTTTCTCTCTCTGTCTCTCTCCCTGTCTCTCTCCCTGCCTGATTAATTACTAGCCCTGCACTTGCCCTGCACTGGCCCTGCAGTATCCCTGATATGTGTAATATGGATTCCCAAAACAATTACACCCCAATTTTAACAAAACAGTTCTCTGTCACTCAGAATTTCACAGACAGTGCTTCTGCTCGTCTCAGCAGTCGCAGCACAACTGATGCGTCACTGGCTTACTGAGCCTATGGGCCAATCAGAGCAATCCCTTACCACTAGGTCAGGTGACCGCTTTCTTCCCGGGCTTTTTGACGCACGAATAACAAACTAACAGTAAAAGTTCGCTATTTAACTGAATTCGTACGCATCAGCGTATAAAGTAACTTATATGTAGCATTAGCGTACAATTTATCAGACAAGTTCGTAGCGAATGCGTAGAAAGCTTTAAGAACATTTTTGAATCTAACGGAGCGAATCTCAAAAAATCTGGATTCGCTTTGCAGCGGAAAATTTCCAAGATTTGTATTGAATCTACGAAGCGGCGAATAGATTCGCTCATCTCTAACTGTTATAAATGGAATTTGCAACTGTAATGTTTCACAGTCTGGTAATTTGTTAGAGGGTAAACAGGAGGCAATGTTGATTTCATGAAGCCTCGTCCAGAACGAGTGCATAGAGGCGTTGTCTCGTTTATCTACATGGGGTAATAAGGAAGCTGGCAACAGTGGAGAAACGCCCTTGAATAGTACGTTGAGTTGTGGAAGGAGCGCCACACAGATATAGTACCATATACCAAAGTGTTGGAAAGAGCTTGTACATCAGAATTGTCTGGTAGCCACAGAGTTTTCAGATGATCAGGTCCTAACACCAGTAGGTCAGATCCCTGACAAGGGTTCGATGAAGAGGATGTGATGAGACCAAGCCACCTTTGCAAATGAATAGCAGTAATATTGTTTAACGTCAGGAAGCTCAAGGCCTCCCTTGCTGTTTTTCCTCATTAGGATCTGGTAGGATAAACGGGGCTTTCTTCTCTTCCATAGAGAAAAAGAGAAGAGTTTCCTAATGGTGGTGAAGAAGGATCCAGGCAAGTACATAGATAGCATCTGTAGATGATATTGGATCAGGGGAAGAATGTAGGTTTGCAGCAAATTTTTACGACCCATCCACAATAGGTATGGAAAATTGTATTCTTTAAGTAGCAGGATAACTTAAGTAAGAGAGGATGGAAGTTAGATGAATAGAGATCTTCTGTTTTTTGTGGGATTTGTACCCCTAGGTAAGTTATTGAGTTCTCTGCCCAATGAAAAGGAGAGGTTGCACATAACAGGGCAGCCTGGGAATGTGTAGGAGGTCAGACTTGGAGTAGTTTATTTTGAAATTTGAGATGAAACGATATTGTTGGAAAATCTGTAATAATCTTGGTAAGGCAATAGTAGGCACATCAAAAAAATATTTACGGAAAACAGATACAAACATCCTGCACAATATGATAGTAAAATGTGCGGATGTACAAGGCTAGATTTAGAAATTCACGGGAAAAAAAACAGTGCACTAAAACAATAGATGCAAACAACATATGGACTAAGCCCTCACTCTATTGATAAAATCTGGGACTCTTAGCCAATACATTTTGATCAAAATACATCTGTGCCCACCTACCCAGCGCCACGGTGGTCTCAGTTCAGGCAGGTCCTACGCTAAGCCTACCTAAGCGATTGTGCATCTATGTTTAGGTGCTCAGACCCTGCACATACAGTGTGCTGCTCCTAGTTACCTCTGTGTGCATCAGCAACCAATGAGAGGAGGAGCACACACAACCATATGTGCCACCTTAATCAAGGTCGCCTCTTAGATAGGTGGGGCAAAAGTGCACATGAATGCTACTCCCCTGATAATAGGAGCGCATTCACACCAGAAGGTGCCACTCCTTCAAGACACATCAAAAAAATATTTACGGAAAACAGATACAAACATCCTGCACAATATGATAGTAAAATGTGCGGATGTACAAGGCTAGATTTAGAAATTCACGGAAAAAAAAACAAAACAGTGCACTAAAACAATAGATGCAAACAACATATGGACTAAGCCCTCACTCTATTGATAAAATCTGAGACTTGTACATCCGCACATTTTACTATCATATTGTGCAGGATGTTTGTATCTGTTTTCCGTAAATATTTTTTGATGTGTCTTGAAGGAGTGGCACCTTCTGGTGTGAATGCGCTCCTATTACACTGGTCAACAAATTTTCAAAAGTTGTTTGGTTCAGAAATAAAATTATCCATTTCTTAATGATTTTTATGTGCTGAATTCAAATATCACAAGGAAAAATGTTAATTGGCTCTAGTTTCTGTGATATCGAAGAGTTCCCATTTTACTGTTTTGTGAATTGTATAGAATATAATAGCCTACATATTTATTACTTCTGCAATCATAAGGAAGCAAGTTTACTGTTCATAAACTTTTGAAATATATTCATAGAAAACTTAGTTCTATCTGAAATCAACTACAATTTACAGGCATATCTAAGAATTTTTACAAATTAATTATGTTTATTGAACTCTGGAATGTAGGTCCTTATTCAATGGCTACTCGGTGCATTTACACATGTCTTTTGTATTCATACATGGGATTATCTCTGATAACTGTCCAACAGTAATCTGCAAGCACTGATGTGTGCCATTTACCCTGATACCTTTTTTCCATAGTCGCAATTTCCTGGTGAAATCGTTCACCATGTTCATCGCTCACCGCTCCACAGTTTGGTGCAAAGAAGTCTACAAATGAATCTTTAAAGACATGTTACATCCCATGTTTTTATATGCCTTGAGGAGATTTTCCACTAACTCTAGTTATCTGCCTTGGTGTTTCCCAAAAACTTTGTCACGACTAACCGGAATGCTTCCCATGCTGTCTTTTCTTTGTCACGCAGTAAACAATGACACTCATCATCTTTAAGAAGTTCACCAATCTGGGGACCAATAAAGACTCCTTCCTTTATCTTTGCTTCACTTAACCTTGGAAACTTACATAGGAAATACTTGAATGCCTCTTCATTTCTATCCATCGCCTTTACGAAATTCTTCATAAGACCAAGCTTGATATGCAATGGAGGTAGCAATATCTTTGTTGGTTGAACAAGTGCTGGATACATAACATTTTTAGTCCCTGGCTGCAGTGATTTTCGGAGTGGCCAGTCTCTTTTCTTGTAATGTTCTGATCTTGCACGACTATCCCACTCACATAGGAAGCAGCAGTACTTGGTGTATCCACCCTGTAGACCAAGCACTAGCGCAACCATCTTCAAGTCACCACAGAGGTACCACAGATGTTGATCATAGTTTATGCATCTCAACAGATGTTCATGTTGTTATATGTTTCCTTCATGTGAACTGCATAACCAATTGGAACTGAAGTTAGTGCATTGCCATTGTGCAGTAAGACAGCTTTAAGACTTAGCGTCGATGAGTCGATAAATAGCCTCCACTCATCGGGGTTATAGCTGATTTGAGGGCTTCCATTAAACCGCAGACGTTATTGCATCCAACAAGATCACCTTCCATGAAGAAGAATTGGACAAGATGTTTTTGACGGTCGCGGTAGAAAGAAATCCTAACATCATCTGCTAACACATGCCACTGTTGAAGCCTGGAACCTAAGAGCTCTGCCTTACTCTTGGGCAGGTCTAGATCTCTAACCAGATCGTTCAGTTCACTTTGCGATATCAGGTGTGGTTCCGTGGAGATTGATGCAATAAAATCTGTATCTGATTAGGTAGATGGTTCATGACAAAATCCTTCTTCTTTCTCCTCCTCAGTTGAATCCACTGAGAATGTTTCAGGTGCTTTTGGAACTAGCAGTTCTTCTGAATGAGCTACCAGACATATCGCAGATGGAATATTTGGGTACTGTAAAGTCCACTTCTTTTTTTTTTTAAATTCCTTTCCCAATTGGAGGCACCTTGCAGAAGTAGCAATTGTCACTATGGTCAGATGGCTCTCTCCAGATCATTGGCACTGCAAAAAGCATAGATTGTCTCTTCCCGTTCAACCACTGTCTGAGGTATAATGAACATCTATTACAGCATGTGTGTGGAGCCCAACTCTTGTCCTGATCCTGAAGTGGTAGGCTTTCTTAACCAAAGGAGTCAGACTTCGCTTCTGTGATGAAAAGGTGACTTCACCACATATATAGCAGAAATGATCTGGTTTATTATGGCAGGTCCGAGGCATCGCTAAACGTAAATAGGCTGAACGATATAAACCGAACTGTAATGAACGTATACAGACTGAAAGACATAATACGAACTGTAACAATTGCTGGATGACTGATAAAGGGAGAATATATAAAGCTGTGTTATGCAATTTTAGTTAGGATTGCATCACATGGGGGGAGATAAAACTGTCTAACAGTAAAAATGTCTTTGTTGCCTATGGCAACCAATCAGAGTGGAGCTTTCATTTTACCAGTAGCAGTAAGCTGATCTCTGATTGGTTACCATGGGAAACTAAGACAGTTTTACTGTTAGACAGTTTTTTATTATCTCCCCCATGGTCTTTTATATCCTTCTATTGGTCATTCTAAGATGATGCAATATACCAGTTGATGATGCAATACTGATGATGCAAACTTTTCACAGTATTGTATCACAGGCTGTGAGAAATATAGAAAGTACGTCTATATCTTGAAAATTAGAGCCAATTAGAGCCATCATTTTCGATCTCAGCACCCCAAAATTAGTTAAGATCAACTGTTTTCATGTCGGAACCTTTTTGGCTGTTGACCAGTGTTATCAGGGGAGTAGCATTCATGTGCACTTTTGCCCCACCTATCTAAGGTCGCCTCGACCTTGATTAAGGTGGTAAATGGGGTTGTGTGTGCTCCTCCTCTCATTGGTTGCTGATGCACACAGAGGTAACTAGGAGCAGCACACTGTATGTGCAGGGTCTGCGCACCTAAACATAGATGCACAACCGCATAGTTAGGTTTAGGGTAGGACCTGCCTGAACTGAGACCACCGTGGCGCTGGGTAGGTGGGCACAGATGTATTTTGATCAAAATGTATTGGCTAAGAGTCTCGGATTTTATCAATAGAGTGAGGGCTTAGTCCATATGTTGTTTGCATCTATTGTTTTAGTGCACTGTTTTTGTTTTTTTTCCGTGAATTTCTAAGGCAATAGTAGGGTTGGATATTAATAGAGATGAGCGAGTAGTGAAATATTCGAAAGTTCGAAATTCGATTCGAATAGACCGCGAAATTCGACTATTCGACCGAATATCGAATCCCATTAAAGTCTATGGGAAAAAAATGCTCGCCACTTGGAAATCTCAATTCGACCACTTGGAGGTCACCAAGTCCACCCTGAAACCTCAGAAAAGGATGCCAACACTGCTGGAATGCAACTGGGACAGCAGGGGAAGCATGTCTGGGTGCATATAACGCGCCCAAGTCGCACTATTTCGCCACTATCACAGCCTCTCAACAATACACTCCAAGGACAATCTAACCTCTCTGTAAAGTGAGACCATACAAGGAAACCTTCTTTCCTCTACATTGCCATGGACCCCAAGCCAAACTAGACAAAAAAGAAGATGAAATTCTGCACCCCTTAAAATCACGTTGCCTATGACAACCACAGATGGCATAGGCAAGGGGGAAAGCAAATAGACCCCACCCCTAATTGTCATTGTGTGTGTGTGTGAAATGTGGTCAGACATGTCTTCTTTAAAATGTAAAAACAACTCAAACACATGCAGAAGCCTTAAAAATGCCCAAATTGTTGGCGCTAGAGATATCAGTGACCCGACCTAGCCCAGTGTCATGTCTAGCAGGTAAAGCAGTGGGGATGTGGAGGGATGCGTAGGACCGCAAAAGGCAGTTAGAGGCCGTGGGCTGGCCAGAGGCTCATGGAAAATTTTGTGGAGGCCCAAGAGGTGAGACGTCTTAAAAATTGTGTGGAGGCTAAAGAGGTGAGACCTCTTAAAAATTATGTGGAGGCCCAAGAGCTGAGACCTGTTAAAAATTATGTGGAGGCCCAAGAGGTGAGATCTCTTAAACATTTTGTGGAGGCCCAAGAGGTGAGACCTCTTAAAAATTATGTGGAGGCCCAAGAGGTGAGACCCGTTAAAATTGTGTGGAGGCTAAGAGGTGAGACCTCTTAAAGATTTTGTGGAGGCCCAAGAGGTGAGACCTCTTAAAGATTTTTGTGGAGGCCCAAGAGGTGAGACCTCTTAAAGATTTTGTGCAGGCCCAAGAGGTGAGACCTCTTAAAGATTTTGTGGAGGCCCAAGAGGTGAGACCTCTTAAAGATTTTGTGGAGGCCCAAGAGGTGGAGCCCAAAGGTGAGACCTCTTAAAGATTTTGTGGAGGCCCAAGAGGTGAGACCTCTTAAAGATTTTTGTGGAGGCCAAGAGGTGAAGACCTCTTAAAAAGATTTTGTGGAGGCCCAAGAGGTGAGACCTCTTAAAGATTTTGTGGAGGCCCAAGAGGTGAGACCTCTTAAAGATTTTGTGGAGGCAGGCCCAAGAGGTGAGACCTCTTAAAGATTTTGTGAGGCCCAAGAAGACCTCTTAAAGATTTTGTGGAGGCCCAAGAGGTGAGACCCGTTAAAAATTGTGTGGAGGCTAAAGAGGTGAGACCTCTTAGGCCCAAGAGGTTCTTAAAGATTTTGTGGAGGCCCAAGAGGTGAGACCTCTTAAAGATTTTGTGGAGTGGCCCAAGAGGACCTCTTGATTTTGTGGAGGCCCAGAGGTGAGACCTCTTAAAGATTTTGTGGAGGCCCAAGAGGTGAGACCTCTTAAAGATTTTGTGGAGGCCCAAGAGGTGAGACCTCTTAAAGATTTTGTGCAGGCCCAAGAGGTGAGAGACCTCTTAAAGATTTTTGTGGAGGCCCAAGAGGTGAGACCTCTTAAAGATTTTGTGGAGGCCCAAGAGGTGAGACCTCTTAAAGATTTTGTGCAGGCCCAAGAGGTGAGACCTCTTAAAGATTTTAAGATTTTGTGGAGGCCCAAAGAGGTGAGACCTCTTAAAGATTTTGTGGAGGCCCAAGAGGTGAGACCTCTTAAAGATTTTGTGCAGGCCCAAGAGGTGACAGACCTCTTAAAATTTTTGTGGAGGCCCAAGAGGTGAGACCTTCTTAAAGATTTTGTGGAGGCCCAAGAGGTGAGACCTCTTAAAGATTTTGTGGAGGCCCAAGAGGTGAGACCTCTTAAAGATTTTGTGCAGGCCCAAGAGGTGAGACCTCTTAAAGATTTTGTGGAGGCCCAAGAGGTGAGACCTCTTAAAGATTTTTGTGGAGGCCCAAGAGGTGAGACCTCATTTGTGCAGGCCCAAGAGGTGAGACCTCTTAAAGATTTTGTGCAGGCCCAAGAGGTGACACCTCTTAAAGATTTTGTGGAGCCCAAGAGGTGAGAACCCGTTAAAAATTTTGTGGAGGCCCAAGAGGTGAGACCTCTTAAAGATTTTGTGGAGGCCCAAGAGGTGAGACCTCTTAAAGATTTTTGTGGAGGCCCAAGAGGTGAGAGACCTCTTAAACATTTTGTGCAGGCCCAAGAGGTGAGACCTCTTAAAGATTCTTAAAGATTTTGTGGAGAGCCCAGAGGCCCAAGAGGTGACCTGAGACCTCTTAAAAATTATGTGGAGGCCCAAGAGTGAGACCTCTTAAAAATTATGTGGAGGCCCAAGAGGTGAGA
>ONZH01014771.1:0-53444 GCA_900303285.1 Rhinella marina | reverse complement strand
CACCATGATGACATCTCCCAGCCACAATTCAGCTCTGCAGATTTTGCTGAGATGTCTTCAGCTTTTTCTCTTTACCAATACATTGGCACCCCTGCGCACTAACACAAACTCCTCTTAGTGCCACCTGCTGTGCCCTGAATATAACAGCAGCATTAGTGCTACACACAGGGCCCCCCATGGTAGTGCCACACATTCCGTGCCTTCTGTATATAGTGCCACATGCTTGGTGTCCTCTGTATATAGTGCCACATGCTCAGTGCCCTCTGTATATAGTGCCACATGTTCGGTGCTCTCTGTATATAGTGCCACATGCTCGGTGCCCTCTGTATATAGTGCCACACACTCAGTGCCCTCTGTATATAGTGCCACACGCTCAGTGCCCCCTGTATATAGTGCCACACACTCTGTGCCCTCTGTATACAGTGCCACACAATCTGTGCCCTCTGTATATAAGTGCCACATGCTTAGTGCCCCTTACAAATAGTGCCACTTATATGTGCGCCCTGTATGTATAGTTCCTGTTAAACGTATGTGCCTGTTATGTATAGTGCCTCTTTGCTGTGCCCCCTGAATACAGTGTACACACACTGTTTTATAATACTCGGTAGAAGCTAGAATGTAGTAGGTAACAAGGTCACATGGTAAAAGTATAATAGATGCAGTGAGTATTATATAGTGTATACAGAAGTGTGACGATAAGTGAGGTTTGAGGTAATAAATTACACTGTATAACTATATATCTGCATCTGCATATACCCACTGCATCTATTATACTTTTATAATACATGCAATATATATAGATACACAGCAGTGTACCGATATGAGGTACGGAGCAATAAATTACACCTCGTATCTCACATGAGTACATGGCTGTGCATACTATATATCTGTATATACTGCATGTATTATACCTCATACCTCACATATCAGTACACTGTTGTGCATACTATATATCTGTATATACTGCATCTATTATACCTTGTACCTCACATATCAGTGCACTGCTGTATATACTATATATCTGTACACACTGCATGTATTATACCTCATACCTCACAGATCAGTACACTGCTGTATATATTATATATCTGTACACACTGCATCTATTATACCTCATACCTCACAGATCAGTACACTGCTGTATATATTATATATCTGTACACACTGCATCTATTATACCTCATACCTCACAGATCAGTACACTGCTGTATATACTATATATCTGTACACATTGCATCTATTATACCTCATACCTCACAGATCAGTACACTGCTGTATATACTATATATCTGTATATACTGCATGTATTATACTCATACTTCATAGATCAGTACACTGCTGTATATACTATATATCTGTACACACTGCATCTATTATACCTCATACCTCACAGATCAGTACACTGCTGTATATACTATATATCTGTACACACTACATCTATTATACCTCATACCTCACAGATCAGTACACTGCTGTATATACTATATATCGGTATATACTAGATGTATTATACCTCACAGGTCAGTATGCACTACTTTTTTGCCGTGCGGAGTCACGGACAGAAACCTCACAGAAGCACTCCTTAGTGCTTCTGTGGGGTTCTGTGTCTCCATTCCACATCAACCTTCTGGATTGCATTCAAGTGAACGTGTCAGCATCCATGATGCGAGGTGTAAACGGCCAGTGTCCGTATATTGCGGATCCGCTGATTGACAGCCGCAATATGGGCATGGCCGGGCAACGGCCGTGTGCATGAGCCCTAATGGTCAGTTTTAGGGTTAGGATTAGTATTACACCATCCCCCTCCATGCAATATTAAACGACCCCCATACAATATTACACGCCTGTCCTATATTACACAGCCCCCCTTTGCAGGCAATATTACACCTTCCTCCCTCCATACAATATTATTTGCTCCTATTGCATACAGTATTACACAGAATGCCCCCTCTCCCCTTAGCCCCTCCACAGTACATACATATACCTCTCCTGAAATGACACAGGCACTTTATCTCCCTCTCCTTCTAACATTGCAGAGCAGCCATCCCTGACTGACCTTTCGGCTCTGAAAACGCCGATGTCTGACCCACGTGACCTAGCAGCTCCGTGCGGTGCATGAAGTTTACATGGTAGGAATGAGAATCTACAGTTTAGACATTACCTGCTATGGATAGAGGGAGGGCAGGGAATCAGTGGTTCCCTCGTCCCACCGGCACTGCTGTAGGCTTAGTTGTATCTGCGTCTAGTGCAAGTAGATACAACTGAATTTAGGGGCCGCACAGCCCTGGACATCTACTGGCCCGGGGGGCATATGCCCTCCTGCCCTCCTACCCTCCGGCCCAGCCCGCCCATGATTATTGGCGTTTTATAACTTCACTTTATTGGTGTCTTTTTTTTATAAATGTGTAGGGCAAGTCAAGTGATTCTGATTATTATTACAATTATTATTTGAAGTTTTCCCTCCTCAGTCCTCACAGCACTGAACAGTGAAGACCCCTATGGCTTACTGTTGATGCATTTACTGCCTCCTTCCTATATCGCTGGCCATATCTCTTAAAGGGGTTGGCCACTTTGTTAGCACTTATTAAAACTCTAAAGAAAGCAGGGAGACAATAAACTTCCTAATATATCTTCTGCAGCAGATCTGCCTGGTTTCCTTGCTATTGGAAGCCATGCCCCCTCAGTCCTGCTCTCATAGCTCCCGGTCTCGTCCATGCCTATACCTGCACTAGTCCATGGAAGGAGTGTGCTGCTCCTGGGTCCTAAAGGCACCCTGCTTGTGTCAGAGAAGTTTCCTTCTGCTGTGACTGCAGTCCTGACTATACAGGGCTGAAGGGGCTTAGCAGAGAAACTTGTTAGAAGCTGAAATAAAGAAACTTTGCAAGAGGAAGAGAGACTGAGGAGAAGCTGTGATGGACCTCACTGACTGCAGTGATGTAGCAGAGCCAGGAATGTGCTGTGGACAACAAAGTGTGAGCAATCCTAGTGTCTGTCCTGTCTATGACCACTCTGCAATGTGATCTTATCACAGAATGTTTATTCTAGCCAGACCAACAGGTCAGGAGCTTTAACCCCTTCTGAGCTGTCAGTATGGCTGAGGTCAGTGATATCAGCAGCAGTCACTGATGTCATCTGTAAATATGTGCCCTCTCCTTCCTGCACCCTGTATATAGTGATATATGATGCCCCCAATACAGTGATATGTGATCACCACTTTATACTGTACAGTCATGGCCAAAGGTTTTGAGAATGACACAAATATTATATTTTCACATGATCTGCTGCCCTCTGGTTTTTATGTGTGTTTGTCAGATGTTTTTATCACATACAGAAATATAATTGCAATCATATTATGAGTAACAAAAGCTTATATTGACAGTTAGAATGAGTTAATGCAGCAAGTCAATATTTGCAGTGTTGACCCTTCTTCTTCAGGACCTCTGCAATTCTCCCTGGCATGCTCTCAATCAACTTCTGGACCAAATCCTGACTGATAGCAGTCCATTCTTGCACAATCAATGCTTGCATTTTGTCAGAATTTGTAGGTTTTTGTTTGTCCACCCGTCTCTTGATGATTGACCACAAGTTCTCAATGGGATTAAGATCTGAGGAGTTTCCAGGCCATGGACCCAAAATCTCTATGTTTTGTTCCCTGAGCCATTTAGTTATCACCTTTGCTTTATGGCAAGGTGCTCCATCATGCTGGAAAAGGCATTGTTGATCGCCAAACTGCTTTTGGACGGTTGGGAGAAGTTGCTCTCGGAGGACATTCTGGTACCATTCTTTATTCATGGCTGTGTTTTTAGGCAAGACTGTGAGAGAGCCGATTCCCTTGGCTAAGAAGCAACCCCACACATGAATGGTTTCAGGATGCTTTACAGTTGGCATGAGACAAGACTGGTGGTAGCGCTCACCTCGTCTTCTCCAAATAAGCGGTTTTCCAGATGTCCCAAACAATCGAAAAAGGGATTCATCAGAGAAAATGACTTTACCCCAGTCCTCAGCAGTCCACTCCCTGTACCTTTTGCAGAATATCAGTCTGTCCCTGATGTTTTTTCTGTAGAGAAGTGGCTTCTTTGCTGCCCTCCTTGAGACCAGGCCTTGCTCCAAGAGTCTCCGCCTCACAGTGCGTGCAGATGCACTCACACCTGCCTGTTGCCATTCCTGAGCAAGCTCTGCACTGCTGGTAGCCTGATCCCGCAGCTGAAACACTTTTAAGAGACGGTCCTGGTGCTTGCTGGTCTTTCTTGGGCGCCCTGGAGCCTTTTTGGCAACAATGGAACCTCTCTCCTTGAAGTTCTTGATAATGCGATAGATTGTTGACTGAGGTGCAATCTTTCTAGCTGCGATACTCTTCCCTGTTAGGTCATTTTTGTGCAGCACAATGATGACTGCACGTGTTTCTTTAGAGATAACCATGGTTAACAGAAAAGAAACAATGATGCCAAGCACCAGCCTCCTTTTAAAGTGTCCAGTGGTGTCATTCTTACTTAATCATGACAGATTGATCTCCAGCCCTGCCCTCATCAACACCCACACCTGTGTTAATGGAGCAATCACTGAAACGATGTTAGCTGGTCCTTTTAAGGCAGGGCTGCAATGATGTTGAAATGTGTTTTGGGGGATAAAGTTCATTTTCTAGGCAAATATTGACTTTGCAAGTAATTGCTGTTAAGCTGATCACTCTTTATAACATTCTGGAGCATATGCAAATTGCCATTATAAAAACTGAAGCAGTAGACTTTGTAAAAATTAATATTTGTATCATTCTCAAAACCTTTGGCCATGACTATATATAGTGATGTGTGACCGCCTGTATACAGTAATAGTTGACACCACCACCACCACCATACACTGTATATACTGATGTGTGACCCCCCACCACTGCATACAGAGATCTGTGAACCCCTGTACAGTGACCCCCTTTATACTGTATATACAGATGTGTGACCCCCTGTACATTATATATAGTGCCATGTGACCCCCTGTACATTATATATAGTGATATGTGAACTCCTGTACATTATATATAGTGATGTGTGAAGTCCTGTAAATTATATATAGTGATGTGTGACCCCCTATACATTATATATAGTGATGTGTGACCCCCTGTACATTATATATAGTGACTTGTGACCCCCTGTTCTTTATATATAGTGACTTGTGACCCCCCTGTACGTTATATATAGCTATTTGACTACACTCATTTTCCCTTTTTTCCAAGATGAAGGGTAGTCATATATTCATAGATGATTGATGGGCTGTCAGCTGGGAGCAGGTCGTATAATGATAGACAGGAGGCTCCTCTGTATGTCAGCAGATCGATTTGTGCAGTCCGTGCACCTAAACAGAAATCTATGACAGCTCAGAGCTGGCATAGATTTCTGGCTTCATTTGAGTCAGAAAACTGGTGAAAATGAAAATAAATTTGTTGGGGTGACTGGTCACGCCCTGCCTCTGCCATTGTCACGCCCTTTAAAAAAAATAATTTGCAAACAGAGAGAGATTTATTAAAACCGCTGTAAAGGAAAACTGGCTTAGTTGCCCATAGCAACCAATCAGATTCCACCTCTCATTTTCCAAAGGAGCTTTGAAAAATGAAAGGTGGAATCTGCTTGGTTGCTATGGGCAACCAAGCCAGTTTTCCTTTACACCAGTTTTGATAAATCTGTCCCATAGTTTGCAACTTTTTAACGCCACTTTTTAGGAACAAGGGAAATGATAACTCCCCCCCCCCCCTTAATTCTGTTTTTGGCTTACATCCAGTGGCACAACTAGAAATGACTGGGCCCCACAGCAAATTTATGAAAAGGGTAACACCCCCCCCCTCCTTTACTGTTGGGACTGGGGCGTTCTTTCTATTGCTATGTCTGTACAACAGTTATTCACTGATAACTGGGTTATTGATATTATCTAAGGGGCTCTTGTCTCTATGGGAACACTGGTGGGCGGGGAGGTCATGTGACTGCTCCTCTAGACATGCTTGCTGCAGTGCATGCTGGGATTTTTACTTTCACTTTGCAGCTGCTCCTCCCACACAGCCTGTCTGAGGGAGCTCCTCCAGGGAAGTGTGTCATGGTGAACAGGTTAGATAAATGACGTTGTAATGAAAAATCAAAATGGCAGAGCAGACAAGATGGCTGCCCTGATACAACATGGCTGCCGAAGAGCCAGCTCATGTAACCTGATAGAAATACTTCATGGTGTTGGCTATTGTCTGGGGGAACTTTGGATTTTTGATACTTAGGGTGGCCAACCCCTTTAATATTATAAAAATGAGTTTCTGTCTGTCTGTCTGTCTGTCCGTCTGTCTGTTCTCTATGCGCGACCGTGTATAATGTATAAAACAAAGTGTGTGTTAAAAATAATCAGAATCACTTGACTTGCTCTACATATTTATTTTCAAAATATATTTATTTGATTGATGGCACAAGAAAAGTGACAGAGGAGAAAGCGTACAATATATATCACAATATATAATGGGGAAATGAATTTCTCTCACAAGTTTAACCCGATGGAAAACATCTTCGAAAAAGGCATCAATCATTAAAATATAATGATTGTAGAACAGTGTGGTCTCATTAATAATCATGAATTAATCAAGACAACCAATATTGAAAAAGAGGGGCGCGGTCCTCAGGGACTCCCTCGGTCAAGAGAAAGAAAGGAAAAGAGGCAGGGGTATGTAGGAAGTCTTCAGTGCAGTCATTCAGAGAGACAAAAAGTACTGCAGATTGGGAGATTTAGAGCAGTTTAGCCAGGGGTTCCATATTTGTTGGTATCGTTCCCTAGAGTATGTCAATGTAGCATTTAATTTCTCGTATAAGGCTATACGGTTAACCCTATGTATAACCACTTGCAGTGCCCGGGGTGCCGTGGTTGCTACGGGGGTGACCCTTTCCCCCTCCAGGGCCCTCTAAGGTTATTTTCCTTTATGTCCCAGTGGTAGGAGTGCCAAGGGGTATTTAGGCCACTCAAGTCTTTGGTGGGATTGTCACGGTGTTCCTACCTTGTGAGACGAACAGGCCCCAGGCGGTGGCTCCGGCTGCAATAAATTTACTAGTAGTAGTAATTGAGGGTCATCAGGTGGGAATGATGCTCAGACTTTTGTGGAAGATCCAACTTAGTTTTATTTGCTTAACTTTGAATGCAGATAACTCAATTCAGTCGTCAGCTTGGTGTCCAGCAAGTGCAGCTTTATGAATACTTGGCAGATGCTTGGAAATACAGGTTTCAGGCTTCCTGTTCTAAGATGAGGTTACTTCTTAAGTCTGGCTTCCCTTGAGAGTATTGTTGTGCCTTATTGCAGGCTATATTACTCAGTCTTTAAGGTGCAGCAGAGCTGAAGGTGCTCTGCTGCCCTGTGCATGTCCTCCCTGATCAGGGTCCAGGGGACAACTCTCTGACTAAACTGTCTTAACTGTCATTTTCCTCTCACTGCAGGAAGTTGGAAGAGCTCAACTTCTCTCCAGCAGAGGGGGACAGAATGGACTAAAGACTGTACCATTCTGGTAAAACTACATCTGAATCTGCCATAGTATTTACTGACACCTGCTGGTACACCAGGTACATTACATGGGAAACAGTTGCATAACATTGAATATAATACATATTAATGCTGGTGATGACATTAATGCACAGAATTACATCTCCGAAGTAGCACACAGATAGAAGCTGGTTACACGGAGTTGTAACACTACTCTGGGGTGTTACACACTGACATAAAAAGAGAGGGAGTTTGCCACCTGGATGCAATGTGTATCCTGGCGGACATCAAAATATATTGGAGAAGTTTATAAGTAGTATTGTTGAATGTCAGTGGTTTAAGTCCGAGGAGATATACCGGTGCAGACAGAAGGAGATCTTTTCCAAATACTTCAAACAATCCTTTTTCTATATTGGACCAGAATCGACGGACCACAGGACAAGTCCACCATATATGGTGAGTGGTACCTGTGTCCTGGCATCCTCTAAAGCATAGGGGAGAGACACTTGGGTATATCATATGTAGTCTAGAGGGCACTAAGTGGACTCTATGTAGAACCTTTAGTGAGGTTTCCATTAGGGTAACCTGCCAACTGCCCTCACTAATTGTCGTACAACATTCGTACCATTGCTCCATTGTCAAGGTTTCCCCCATATCCACCTCCCAACCATGCATGTATGCCAATTTAGTGTCTGGGGGGCGGCAAATTCAGGACAGAATAGATAGAGGAGAGAGTTCCCCTCTCTAGAGCCCTGTATTTGCAAAGTCTCTCAAATGCAGTGAAATCTATTACTCTGCGTGCCGGGATCTGGGAGGTCGAAGAATAGAAAACTTGGGTAGCTCAGAAGACGGGAGGGAAAAAGCAGAAGTAAAGTATGCCCTGGACATGAGCTTAGAGCTAAGTAAAAAATCGCCAACGGAACGTAGTCTGGTGTGCTTCCACCAAACGAAAGCAGTCGGTGGTAGACCGTATTTTCCTCCATAGTTGCAACATAAGGTATGGGATCTTTGCAGCCGGGTCTACTGATCTCAGAGGGATGTCAGGAGACCAGATTAATGTAAATGGTGATATTGGTTGCAATAAGTCTGACTCCAAAATGACCCATTGTGGAAGCTTAGGAACAGTATGGAATGATACCAACTGTGTCAATCGAGCCGCTAAATAATATTTATAGTGTTTTAGAGGTGTGGCACTGAGAATCCTCCTACGCTTTTATGGAGGTGCATGATATTCCTGGCTATACGCGGTCTGTTATACGCCCATATGTTTACTCTGATTTTATTAAGGTTTATAATCATTACAAGAGTCAAGACACATTTTGTAACAAAACATGGTGAAGAAACAAGGGCCTTGTTGAACCAGACATTACATTTGGCTTGAAAAATCAAATAAAGTATAAGATGACCAAACTGGCATTAGTTGTGGTAACTCCTATTCTCACGTTAATACTGATCTGTCTGGCATGTTATATGGGTGCGCGGTATAGCGGGCACCGCCCCGGGAATAAGCCCTTTATTTATGAACTCTCCCTTCGTCGTATTTGGAGAGACCCATATGGGAGTTTGTCATGAAAACTAAAGACAGTGAAACTGACTATCTGATTGACGAGCGGGAGAGTAGAATGCAGGTATATGAAGCATCAATTCTTAGTATGTACTTCGTTTGCCCCTATCCCAACTTGTAAAGTCCAGCGCCAAGGAGGAATACCCAATAAGAGTGTCGGGGCCCTGTTCAGCCCTAGAGATATAAAGATATACGAGGTACCACAAGTTGTGTGATAAGTACAGCTCCCAAAGGGCATACTGAGTTCAATTCAACAATTGGTTGAGACAGTCAATAACTTAAACAATTTAAATAATAAAATAACAGAAGGAGAAAAAAAAAGGGGGAGAAAAATAGAGATTTGCATAGAAGGTCCTCAGAACCACCAAGGTTCCGGTGCCAGGCTCGCCCCACCCATGCTCTCCCTCAGAGTCAGAACCTCCAATCACCCTATCTAGAGAAATCTACAATGATCCGAGAAAAGTCTGCAGACTCTAGAAACATCGAAAAAACCCTCCATTTTTTAAGAAAATTGTTGATCATGGGAGATAGCTATAAGCTCCTCCATGCGAAATATGTGTTTAAGTCCCGCGGCCCATTCACACAGAGAGGGTGGAGTATTTTGCTTCCAATGTTGCGGGATCACAGATCTCGCTGCAGTGAGGAAGAATCTTAAAGCACTCTTTTTTGCTTGGGCCATCGCGCCTGGAATCAAAGATAACAGTGCTACTCTGAGAGTATTGGAAATTCTCTTGCCAGAAAATTCAGTAAATACCCGAAACACCTGAATCCAGAAGGGTTGTATGATGGGACACGCCCACCATATATGCAGCATGGTTCCTTCTGCACGGTTACATCTCCAGCAAAGGTTGGATGTAGAAGGAAACATCCTGTGGAGCGTCGTAGGGCAGTAGTACCATCTGGAAAGCATTTTAAAGTTCTTTTCTTTAGCCTGGGCTGCTATAGATAATCCATGGGAGAATGCACACACCTTGACCACCTCCTCCTGAGTAAATGAGGTCTGTAGGTCCTCTTCCCATTTTTGGAAGAAAGGAGCCCTATCTGAATTACTGATGGGAACTAATATACTATACATCTGCGACAGTGGTTTGTACCGAGAGTCGGGTTTTAAAAATAAGTTGTCAAAGTCTGTCAATTTAAGGTCTAGAAGACTGACGTAAGAAGGATCTTAGTTGAGCATACATAAGCCATAAAGGCTGAGTGGACCTACTCTCTTGAGTAAAGGAGTCAAGGCTTCTGATATTCGTGTTTGTCAAGCTATGGCATATTCTGGGACACAAGGACTTATCCCAAATCAAGTATCTGGTTGTTCCCAGGCCAGGGGGAAAGGCTGGATTTCCCATCAGGGGGTCATAGGGCCTGGTCTGTTAGATATCTGTGATCTAGTGATCCACTGATCCCAACATGTCAAAGTATGTCTAACTAAGTAAGGCCAGTTCTCTGACGGAGGTCTTATGTCCGGGGGTATCCAAGGAGCAAGTAACAGGTCCATTGGAGAGGTATCAAATTCCATCTGGACCCACAATTTTGGAGATGACCTATGAGACCAATTGAGGATTCTCATAAGAACTGCTGAGGAATGGTACAGTTTGATATCTGGTAATCCTATACCTCCCTTGAGTCTAGGTTTCGACAGGGTTTACACCTTCATTCTGGGTCTACTTGTTCCCCATATGAACCGTGTGATAGCTTTCTGGACGGCTAGGAAAAAGGTATTTGGCACACAGATGGGCACTGTCTGGAACAAGTATAGGAACCTCGGTAGTATGTCCATTTTTATGATACCCATCCTTCCAAACCAAGAGAGGGATCCGCGCGAGTAGCTCTCCATCTCTTTTATTATTTTCTTTTGAAGCGATAGGTAATTGAGAGGGTATAGCAGGTGCAAATGTGTCGGCAATTGAAGACCAAGGTAAGTCAAGCTCTGGGCCTGCCAGTGAAAGGGGAAGTTTGTCTTCAGAAGTAACATATCGGATTCTGGGAGGGATACATTTAATAGCTCACTTTTAGTGAGATTGATATTAAAATTGCTAAGAAGTCCGTATCTTTTGAATTCTTGAAGAATAGATGGTAGTGAAATGTGTGGGTTAGATACATAAAGTAAAAGGTCGTCAGCATAGAGAGCCAATTTATGCTGGCGCCTGCCCACTGTTATGCCCTTGATATCCTGATTCAGTCTTAGTGCAGTAGCCAGATGTTCCATCACCAAGACATATAACAGGGGAGAAAGGGGGCAGCCCTGTCTGGTTCCATTCCTAATATTGAAAGAGGGAGCCAGAATTCCATTCACCCTTACTCTGGCCATAGGGTTAGTGTACGAGGCGCTTACTTTGTCAATGAACTGCAGTCCCAGGCCAATTTGTTTTAAAGAAGCTATGATAAATCTCCAGTTAACCCTATCAAACGCTTTTTCAGCGTCAACTGAAAGAAGGCATAAGGGAATCTTATAATAAATAAGATTGGAGATAAGATTAATCGTTCTGATCGTGTTGTCTCTGGCTTCCCTCTTAGGAACAAAGCCGACCTGATCCCCATGTACGATCGATGGGAGGATCTTATTAAGCCTATTCGCTAGAAGTTTAGAGTATATTTTAATGTCACAATTGATAAGTGAAATTGGCCTATAATTTGTACAAATAGTTTTATCTTTGTTGGGTTTTGGGATTACTACTATGTGGGCTTCTAGAGCTTGCTTGGGAAAGGGATTAGCTGGGAATATGTCATTGAACACTTTCAGGAGAAATGGTGTGAGCAGTTCCTCAAACTTCTTAAAGAAGGGTGCTGTAAAGCCATCCGGGCCTGGGCTTTTCCCACCTTTAAGGTGAGATAGGACTGCTCTAATTTCTGACTCCGTGAAAGGCTCTTCCAGTAAAGAGCTCTCACTCTCAGAAACAGAGGGCAAAGCCGTCTCCGCTACATAAGCAGAAATCCGTGCGTCCAAGTCCGACTGAGGTAAATCCGCTAATTGGCCCTTGATGTTGTACAGGGACTCATAAAAGGTCTTGAAGACCTTGGCTATTCGGCTAGGGTGATGTGTTAGGATGTACTTTTCATCCCTGATGTGGGGAATATAACTATTCTGCTGCTTAGGGTGTATTAATCTAGCCAAAGCTTTCCCAGGTTTGTTAGCATTTTCATATAGATAGCTACGGAACCTTTCCCTATTCCTGCTGAAAGACCCAGAGACGAGGTCCTGTAATCCATCCCTTGCCAGTGTTAGTTCAGCCAGGGTCTCAGGCTTCAAGGAGCGTTTATGGGATTTCTCCAACTCTGCCACTCGGTTCATAAGCTGCTGAATTTTAAAAGCTCTCTCTTTTTTGAGACGTGAGCCATGTTGTATAAGTATGCCTCTCAATACACATTTCAATGCTTCCCATTGTAGGGGGAGGGAAGTGAAGTCGTTGGAGTGATCCGACAAAAAATATTTGATGGCAGACTCTAGAGCTCTCGCGCTGACCCCATCTCGAAGTAGGGCCTCATTGAGGCGCCAGGACCATTCAGTCGCTACTAGTCTTGGGAGTTCCAGAAAGAGATAGATGGGGGAGTGGTCAGACCAAATCGAGGAGCCTATATTAGATACTGGCTGAAAAGTTAATGCATGGTGTGAAATTAGAAACCTATCTAGCCTACTGTATGACTGATGGGCAGGCGAGAAGTAGGTGTAATCTTTGACGTTTGGGTGTAAAATCCGCCATACATCTATCAGCTGTCGGGGATGCAGTGCTTGTTTAACCCTTGAGATGGAAGACTTGGGAATTGTCGATCTACCCGTGGAGGAGTCAAGAGTTGGATTTAATGTCAGGTTAAAGTCACCCCCCAGTAATAGTATGCCCTCGGCAAATGCGTCAAGTTTTGCTAGTATGCCCAACAGGGCCTTACACTGTCTATTGTTTGGAAGGTATATGTTTCCGATGGTGTACGTTCTTCCATGGATCTGCAGCTTCATGGACAGGAACCGACCTTGAGGATCAGACTGTTGATCTAGAAAAGAATAAGGTAGAGATTTATGTAAAGCGATAGAGACCCCTCTAGATTTGGACTCAGGGTTTGTGCTATGGGCCCAGTAGGAGTAATATTTGGAATACATTTTTGCCACATGTTCCTGCTTAAAGTGGGTTTCTTGCAGGAGGAGAATTTGCACCCTCTCTTTGTGCATGCCGTACAAAACTTTCGAGCGCTTTTCAGGTACGTTAAATCCCCTGACATTTAGTGAGGCAAGCCTAACACCCAGAGCAGCAATGACCCAAACTGAGTGATAAAAAAAAAAGGGGGGGGGAGTAAAGGGAGAGAGAAAAGAAATGAGATCAAGCTGAAGAGAGAGAGAAAAAGAAGAGATGTCAAATAGAAAGAGAATGTAGAAGAAGAAACCCTTTAGTAAAGAGGGGTACAACTACACTTTCGTCAGAGAAAGTGTTATTTTGGAGACGGACTTCCAATGACAGAACCCTGTAGCCGTCCCCGACGAGACATCTGAAACAAAAAAATAATTAAACCATGTTAAGCTTTCCAAAACTTAGAAGATACAATCTAAGACAAAGGCAAAAACCTAAGGCACACAAACAACGTAAGACCAAAGAGTGGCTAGCATAGGCCCAAAACTGTGGACCCTAGAAGTCATTGGTAGCTTAGGGAACTCTGGAAGGTGTGAACCAGCTTAGTCCAGCAGTTGGAGATGAAGGAAACTGCAGCCTGTTAAGGTGCGGCAGACAGTCAGATCAATTAGTTTGGACATCCTTGTGAGATCTTTGAAAGTTCCCTCTTTGTTTATGCAGTAGAGAGCGAGAAGGCAACGGAGGAAGGTGGTACCAGTCAGGTACTTGAATTTGAGGCAAATCCAGAGCCTGGAGAAATGTAGGTAAATCATCTGGATCACGCAGTTCCAGGCGGTGGCCATTTTTACGTACCACCAATTGGAAGGGGAAACCCCACGAATATTGGACTTCGTGAGCTCTGAGATGATCTAGTAGAGGCCTGAGGGCTCGTCTCTGAGCCAGAGTAGAACGTGAGAGATCCTGTAAGATTGTAAGAGCAGTTGCATCAAAATCAATGGTAGTGAAATTGCATGCTTTGCGCATTATCTCCTCTTTCACCGCGTAATAGTGCAGCCTACAAATGACATCTCTCAGTTTAGAGGGATCAGGATTGATCGGGGCCAGAGCCCTGTGTGCCCTGTCAATCTCCAGTCTATCAGAGATGGGTTTACCTAGAATAGAGCTGAAGAGACCTTGTAGAGTGGGGATTAGGTCTTCGGACTTGGTAGCCTCTGGCAACCCTCTTACCCTAATATTGTTTCTCCTGTTGCGATTTTCTAGGTCGTCATGAAGGCGATAAAGCTGGCAAATATGTCGGTCAATCTCTTCACCTCTGGTTATTACTTCATCCACTTTAGAGTCGGTATGGTCATGCATGGAAGCTACTTCCTCTACTTTCTCCTCTATTGCTTGTATATTGGTTTTTATATTGGAGATTTCCTTTTTATAGGAATTTTCCAGCCGCTCCACAAATCTCTTGCCTGGTAGGGAGTAGCTTCATGTGAGCTTTCCAGTCCCAATCAGGGGCTGAAGGATTGTCCCCCTCTACAGCTTTAAGAGGTATATCCCCTACATTACCTCCATGTTGTGGTGTGGACATGCTCCTGGCACAAGATGGCGGCTGCCTCGTGGTGGTGCTCTGCGGCAGAGGACTGGAGGCCATAGAAGGTGAGCCTTGGCCTAGTTTGGAGATTCTAATTTCGGCCCCTGGGGTTGGCTTGGGCACCGGAGACCTCCGCGATGCCTCAGGGTGCGGGGACTCTGAAGGAGGCTGAGCGGGATGAAAGGGAGCGGTCTCCGGGTTGCGGCTTCTGGCCGGCGTGTCTCGTCCGGGCCCAGGGGAGAAGAAGCGCCGTAAGCCTCTCTGCTTGGCTGGGGTCCCAACTGGGGTGGTGGTGGCTCGGGACCCTCTTCTTGTCCTCACCATCAGTGGTCTGGCGCCTTAAGTAGTGGGAAAGCCGGCGTTTTCTCGTCCAGGCGGACGGAGCTCTTAAGCAGTGCGTGCACTCGCCGCCATAGTCAGGCCACGCCCCCTTATATGCCCATATGAAACTGAATATTTCCGTCTGTAAGGATTTAAGGGCCATACCTGTTATCGGAGTGGGGAGGGATCTAAAGAGGTATAATATTCGAGGTAAAGTGACCATCTTTATGGTGTGTATCCTTCCTATCCTTGAGAGAGTCGGTGAATGCCAACTTATTAGTTCCTGATAGGGTTTTGGAATGAGACGGGCATATTTCCATTTAAAAGTGGTGTCTAGAGTTTTTGGCAAATTAATTCCCAAATAAAAGAGATAATTGTCCCTGGTTTTGAAACCAAAATTGAGTGATATTGAGTCTTGAGGAGTCAGTGGTATATTACAATGCATTATCTCCGATTTGTTGGCATTGATCCGAAGACCTGAACAGCGACCAAATGTATTCAAACATGTCATCAAATTAGGTAATGTGGTCAGGGGTCGTGTAATAGTAAGGAGCATGTCGTCTGCGAAAAGGCTAACTTTGTATTCACGGATTCCGATTTTCACCCCTGCTATGTTTGGATCATTAGGGATCATTATGGCCAACAGCTCAATAGCCAGAGCAAAGAGAGCAGGGGAAAGGGGACAACTCTGATGAGTTCCCCGACAGATGGATATAGGAGTAGGGCCATTAGTTGGCAATTTAAGGAAGGCTGTGGTAGTCGTGTAATGCGGTTGTATGGAACGTAAAAAAGGGCCTGATATACTCATCACAGCCATCACCTGGTAGAGGTAAGACCAGGAAAGGCTATCAAAGGCCTTTTCAATATCCAAGGCCAATAAGGAAAAAGACTTTGCGTTCGTATTCTCCCATTGGATGATGTTGCAAACTTTCCTTACATTATCGGATGCTTGTCTACCAGGGATAAAACCCACTTGGTCATAATGGATCAGATTAGGGAGATGACTGTTGAGGCGTTTAGCTAAAATAGAGGTGAAAATCTTTAGATCGATATTAAGCAGGGATATAGGGCGATAATTTGCGACATACAATGGGTCTTTATCAGGTTTAGGAATCACTGTAATTAGTGCATTAAGCATATCAGATGGTAATTTACCTCCATGAAGGATGTAATTACACAGGGTCTTAAGATGAGGTATCAATATATCCTTGAATTTTTTATAATAAAGTGCTGAAAACCAGTCTGGGCCTGGGGATTTACCTAATTTAAGGGAAGCGATTGCCAAATCTATTTCCTCCTCGGTAATATCAAGATTAATGGATTCTCTTGCCAATGAGGATAGGGTAGGGATCGGTAGAGTTGCTAAAAATGAGGATACATCTTCTGTGGGTGGGTCAGGGGGTGGAGAGTACAGTTTTTGGTAAAAAGTATGGAATTGCTGGTATATTGTAGTTGGGTTGGAAGTCGTCTGTCCCTTAGCATCTTCGATTTGGTATATGGTGTTTAAAGAAGAACTCCCAACAAAAATTTTATTCCGTGTCCTGCTAGAAATGTACATAATGTAATCTGCAGTGAATGTAATTTTCTTACCAGTGTCTGGATTTTTGACTTCTATCATCCTGAAGTTTTTTATCTGTGTCATGTGACCAGAAATTAGACCCACCAACTCACACATAGACTTATGTGTGGACAGGAAGTCTAATTTTCTATGTATTCCTATGAGAAAGTGAAAGTGATGAAAGTGAGGCTCCCATAGGAATGAATAGAACAGTTACTGGCTTGCTGTCCTGTGTCAGTTGGAGGTCAGGGAGTTGGTCACATGACCCAGCTACAATAAGAAGAGAGGTTTTTACTCACAGAAACAGTCACTGATAAGAAAATGACAATCACTACGGATTATATCATGCACCTTTCTAACAGGTCAGAGAATAAAAATATTTGCGGGAGTTCTTCTTTAAGCGTTGTCTAGTTCTTAATTTAGCTGCCAGCATTCTATCTGGTTTATTAGCCAATTTATAGAATCTAGCTTGGGTCCATCTCTGGGCCTTCTCGGTACGGTGCAATAGAGTGGCATCTAGCTGAAGTTTAGTGTCCTTAATAGCTTTTATGAGATAGAGGGAGGGCTGTCTCTGGTTAGCTAGCTCCAAACGGAACAACTTGGATTCCAAATCAGACTGAACTTTAGTACGTTCTTTCTTTAACTTGGATGCCTCAGCTATAATAGTCCCTCTAATGATGGTTTTATGTGCAGCCCAATTAATTGCAGGCGTTGTGTCAGAGGAGTTATTAATATCAAAATAGTCCCTAAGAGCTGTGGATACGCAATTTACTATAGAGGTATCTGTAAGAAGGGATTCGTTCAGCCTCCAGGTGAAAGGACACCGAGAGGGAGAGTCTAAATTGAGTTAGATCATAACCATGTCATGATCCGACCAGGCACAAGGGATATGCCTCGTATACAAAAGATGGGGAAGAAATCTTGTGGAAGCTAAAATCCAATCTATTCTCGTATCATGGTGATGTACAGGAGAAAAATAGGTATATCCATGCTGAGATCCATTATACTCTCTCCAACAGTCAGCAATATCTAATTCCTGCATGATCTGCCTTACCATACTTTTAGATTTAGAACACAATTTGCCACAGGGAAAGACCTGTCTAAGTGTGCATTAAACGTCATATTAAAGTCCCCACACCAAACAATTGAGGAGGGGTAGTAGCGGTCTAGCAATTTTCCCAGGGTGCGAAAGAAAGAGACAGGATGACTATTGGGAGTGTAGAAGTTAATTAAACATAAGGGGGCTATTATATAATTAACCTGCTACAATTACCGTATTTTTCGCTTTATAAGACGCACCTGATTATAAGACGCACCCCAGATTTTAGAGTAGAAAGATAAGAAAAAAATATTTTTCATCACACCTCATATCAGACCCCCCATAAATTTCAGGACATCACATCCGATCCCCATATCAGCCCTCCATGTCAGAACCCCATCAGCTCTCCATGTCAGACCCCCATCAGCCCCCATATCAGCCCACTGTGCCCCCAACAGACCTCAGATCAGCCCACTGTGCCCCCAACAGACCTCAGATCAGCCCACTGTGCCCCCATATCAGCACACTGTGCCCCCATCAGACTTTAGATCAGCCCCACTATGCCCTCATATCAGCCCACTCTGCCCCCATCAGCCCCCATATCACCCCACTGTGCCCCCATATCAGCCCACTCTGCCCCTATCAGACCTCAGATCAGCCCACTATGGCCCCATATCAGCCCACTGTGCCCCCATCAGACCTCAGATTAGCCCATCAGCCCCCAATCAGCCCACTGTGCCCCCAATAGCAGCCAACTCTGCCTCATCAGACCTCAGATCAGCCCACTGTGCCCCCATCAGACCTCAGATTAGTCCATCAGCCCCCAATCAGCCCACTGTGCCACCAATAGCAGCCCACTCTGCCCCATCAGACCTCGGATCAGCCCATCAGCCCCCAATCAGCCCACTGTGCCCCCAATAGCAGCCCACTCTGTCCCATCAGACCTCAGATCAGCCCCATAAGGATAAAATAAAAAAGTCTCTCACCTCTCCTGCGCCGCGGCTCCGCTCCGGGTCCGGCGCTCCTCTGTCTTCTTCTGTCGGCGCTGCACCGTCCTGACCGCGTACATTTAATTCTGATGTTGGCTCTGAGGTTATGGTTCTCCAGATCTTCTAATTTATACTCAAAGGCCTCCAGCCTCTGTGCATGCCCATCCAGTCGGGAGTTATCAGCTTCCATTGCATCCGCCACTCCATCCATCCTCTCCTCCAGGTCAGATACCCTGGTCCTGGATTTGCTTAGTAAAATCCACCACAGCCTTAGATAATTATGTAGTGAAGAGTGATTTTATGTTGTCATAAAGCTCAGTCGGGTCAAATCCCAGTGCTGGAGTATCAGCTGCAGGCTCAGGTTCAGATGGTAACAATGAGCTGGTACTGCCATTCGGGGAGTCTGGACGTTCCATAGTAGATGGTTGTGGGGTACGAAAGAGCTCCTGTAGGGTTTGGCAGGATGAAGAGAAGCCCTGCGGTTTCCTTCTCTGTGACCTTACAGGCATACCTCATGCGGACGTTTATAGCAGATATATATTCAGAACGTAGGGGAAAAAAAAGAAAATTACGCCTCCTTTAACCTCTTGCGTGTTTGGACGTTACTGTACGTCCAAACTGCAGACTAATCAATTGGAGCGCCACAGTGCTAAAATGCCGGTTTCACATGATCCACCCCGCCAGGTGAACTCAGAAAATTTAAAAAAAAAAAAAACCTATGCCAAAACAGTCATTTTTTTGTCACCTTGCCTCACAAAAAGTGTAATGGCAAGCGATCAAAGAGGTGTATTTACCCCAAAAAGGTACCAATCAAACCGTCATCCCGTGCCGCAAAATATTAGACCCTACCTAAGACAATCGCCCAAAAAATAAAAAAATGTCTCTCAGAAAATGGCAACACAAAAAAAAAAGATTTTATATTGTTCAAAAATGCATCTAATGTGTAAAACTTACCAAAATAAAAATGATACACATATTGGGTATCGCCACATCTGTAACAAACTGCTCTATTAAAATATCACATTATATTCCCCCTCAGGTGAAAGCTGTAAAAAAATAAAAAGAAAAAACTATGCCAAAACAGACATTTTTTGTCACCTTACCTCACAAAAAGTGTAACAGCAGGCGATCAAAAAGGCGTATTTACCCCAAAATGGTACCAATCAAACCATCATCTCGTCCCGCAAAAAATGAGACCCTACCTAAGACAATCACCCAAAAAATAAAAAAAATGGCTCTCAGAAAATGGCAACACAAAAAAAAAGATTTTATCATGTTCAAAAATGCATCTAATGTGTAAAACGTAACAAAAATAAAAGTGATACACATATTGGGTATCACCGCGTCCGTAACAACCTGCTCTATAAAAATATCACATTATATTTCCCCTCAGATGAATGCTGTAAAAAAAAATAAAAAAAAACAATGTCAAAACAGCTATTTTTTTCACCTTGACTCACAAAAAGTGTAATACCAAGCGATCAAAAAGTCTTATGTACCCCAAAATGGTACCAATTTTAACGTCACCTCATCCCGCAAAAAATGAGCCCCCACATAAGACAATATCTCAAAAAATAAATATCAATGGCCGCAAACCAATCCATAAATCTGGTCTGCAAAATCCATATGGCGCTCCTTCTGTTGAGTCCCATGTACCCCACAGCAGTTATACCACATATGGGCGTTCCATATCAGGAAAAATTGGTTGGGAACCGAATCCATACTAGCCTCCTGACTTTTGTGTATAGTGAGTGATGCTGATCCGATATGTAAGTTTTATCTCATACTCACTTCCGCTACAGCAGTTGACTCACCTCCAGTGCCACATAATGGAGACGACTCAAAGAGAGTCCAGGAGTGCATTTTACTGCAGGTTTGTGGGAGCACAGCTTCAGAATGGAAGTGAGTATAAAGATAAAATTTACATATTCGGATTCAGCATCACTTACACTATACAACACTTACTCTAGTTCAGGGGGTGTTTCAGAGATGACAGGTTCCCTTTAACAAATTATGGGGTGCTTTTCTCCTGTTAGCCCTTGTGAAAATGAAAAAATTTGGGGCTAAAGCAACATTTTATTTGAAGAAATGAAACTTTTTATTTTCACAGCCAAGAGTTTCCAAATTCTGTAAAATGCTTAGGGGGTCAAAGTGGTCAGTACCCCCCTTAATATATTCTTTGAAGGGTGTAGTTTCCAAAATGGGTTCACTTTTTGAGAGTTTCCAATCTAGGGGTACGTCAGGGTCTCTCAATTACAAAGTGGTGCCTAAAAACCATTCTAGCAAAATCTATCTCCAAAATCCATATGGCGCTCCTTTCCTTCTGACCACTGCCACAAACCCATAGAGCAGTTTGCCACCACACATGGGGTATTTTTGTAAACTACAGAATCAGAGTAATGTACATTGAGGTTTAGTTTGCTGTTAGTTTGTTTGTTTAGTTTGTGTTGCAAGAAAAAATTGCTTAACATGAAAAATCTGCTAAAAAAATAAAATTTTGAAATTCCGTCTCCATTTTCCTTTAATTCTTGTGGAACACCTAAAGGGTTAACAAAGTTTGTAACATCCGTTTTGAATAATTTGAGGGGTGTAGTTTCTAAAATGGGGTCATTTATTGGTGGTTTCCATTATGTAAACCCCTCAAAATCACTTTACATCTGAACTGGTACTTAAAAAAATGGTTTTGGAAATTTTGTTGAAAATTTGAAAAATGTCTTCTAAACTTCTAACGTCCTAAAAAAGTAAAATGACATTTACAAAATGATGCCTACATAAAGTAGACATATGGGGAATAATGACTGATAACTTTTTTTATGAGCGATGACTATCTGTCTTAAAAGAAGAGAAATTCAAATTTAGAAAATTGTGAATTTTTCCAAATTTTTGGTAAATTTGGGATTTTTTTTAAAATAAAGGTAAAATATATCGACTCAAATTTACCACTATCATGAAGTACAATGTGTCACGAGAAAACAATCTTAGAATGGCTTGGATAAGTAAAAGCGTTCCAAAGTTATTACCACATAAAGTGACACATGTCAGATTTGAAAAATGGGGCTCCGGAATTTGGTCCAAACTGGCTGTCGCTTGAAGGGGTTAAAATATCATGCCGCAGATGGAGCGGATCACGTTAGGTATAGGTAAACATCATAGCAACAGTCACTCAGACATATAGGTTTGTTGATATTGATGGTTTTTGAGATTGCGGCTTAATGGGCAGAGATGTAAGTTAGCCTGAGACCTCCTTATAATAGATCTGGAAGGTCTCCTTTGGCTGTTAAGGATATCCTGAAGATGAGGAAGTGTCCAGGTACATTAGATGGGGACCACCTTGAGGCACAGCTCCAATGTTGGCTACAGGATACTATATAATATGTGGACCTGCAGTCAGGTGAGTGTGAAATAGGTATAGGTGACCTTACAATTTGCGGGTCACACTCCAGCAGGTACACAGCGCTCCACTCATCGGGTCTATGATGGAGTAGGAGCGAACTCTCAAGATGGCGGGACCACGATGCAGGGGAGGCCAGGGTGTTGGGGCCTGCAATCCACAATAATCTGAACTGTAACTGTGGCAGCCGTATCCAGAGTCCTCACCGGGACCCTCCACTACTGAGGTGGTGTTCCGGCACAGGGTGAGTGAGGGGATGGAGATCCCGGACCGCGAGAGCGCCAAAAATCGAGGCCGGGACTTCAGGCCGTGAGGTAGGCCCTGATCAGATCTCCGGAATGGTCGCCCTCCCTGGGTCACGAGTGGGGGCAAACTGCAGCTGGGTGACCGCAGAAGCCTTTGGGATGCTGTCTGAAGGCCTCAGATGGCGTTGTTATGGCTGATGGCGTTGGATGGAAAGCTGGAAGTTGGAGCTGCACGAAATTGCTTCCACTCCGTGCGCCCGCTAGCCATGCCCCCCCGCTCTACACATTTAAAGGGGTATTCTGGTTACCATAAATATAACTTATGTTTTAGACTAATTCATCATCAATCATTACCTAATATAATGCCTATTTCACATATTTACGTTCAGTAGTTATAAAGTACTTTTCTTCCCCTGCTAACCACTGTGTTTCTCATAAGTGTCCATGGCACCGACCTGTAGTTCTGAGCCTTTGTCGGGTCAGGCATGCTCAGTGTGTTGCTATTAGTTCTCTAGCTAAATGTCAGTGTGCTGTAGCTTACTGAGTAGAGGAGGCGTGTCTGCACTGTGATATCCGGCAGCCAATCAGTAATCATCAACATTCATGAACAAGCAGAAACTCACAGCAAGAAAGCTAGGCATTGTGGGAATTGTAGATTTGTGAGAGAAGATCAGGAGCCATGATACTCTCAGTGTGCTGCAGGCTCACACAGGAGCTAGACAAATGAATTGGAAGCTAAACTGAAGCTCTGGTTATATGTATAGGTATGGGTTCTGGTTGGGTCACAGCTTGCAGCCTTAATGCAGTTTATCAAAAATTAAGTTACGTTAACGAAATACCCCTTTAAGAAAAAAAAACATGAATGATCTGAGGTCTAAAGGGGGAGCTGATCTGAGATCTGATGCGGGGGTATGACATGGAAGTCTAATGAGGGTCAGATATGAGGTCTGATATGGGGGTCTAAGTCAGAAGAATCCCAGCAAACGTTCAGTGTTTCAATAAGGTATATTCTTTATTTCAGCAGATAATCAAAGATTAAAAGGATGCGTTTTGGCCCATCCAGCCTTCCCCAACTTCTGTATTACCCTGTATGTTTCATAGAGCTGTAGGTAATGTTTTCCAATTATGTCTTTAACAGTAGGGCCATTTAAATTTTTATCTCAGACGGAAAGCCAATGTGCTCCCCTGCCCATGGCCACAAAGCACTGAGGGAAGGGGGCCCAAGCTGAACTCTTGAACCAGGGCCCATGAGCGATTAGCTACGCCCCTGGACTCAGTCTTAGGCTACTTTCACACTAGCGTTGGTACGGATCCGGCGGGTGAAGGGACCCGCCGGATCCGTACTGAGTAATACAACCTTGTGGATCCGTAATTCCGGATCCGGTTGTATTAGCTTTTAAACGGATCAGGAATAACCTCTATTGAAAGTCAATGGAGGACGGATCCGTTTACAAGTGTGTCCACACCAAACGGATCCGTCCCCATTGACTTGCATTGGGGGTCATTCCGGATCCGTTTAGGTGCGGATAACTAGTACGGAGAGCAAACCACAACATGTTGCGGTTTGCTCTCCGGTCTGAAGACTGAACGGAATGCTTTCAGGAGCATTCCGTTGTCTTCAGTTCAATTTGTCCCCATTGACAATGAATGGGGACAAAACTGAAGCGTTTTATTCCGGTATTGAGCCCCCATGACGGAGCTCAATACCGGAATATATAAACGGTAGTGTGAAAGTAGCCTTAGTTGGGATTATCTCCTCTTCTACTGGAGGTGAAAACTCGGTCAGGACTCCACCCTCTAAATATAAAGGAACAACTTTTAGCAGATAAGGCAGTGGAATAATGGCCAAAGGGTCATTGAACAGGGTTTAGGCACAAACCCTTCTGTCCTGTGTGGGGGGTGGCCTGGTTTGATCCTCGCTATAGGGCCCTTACTTCTCTGTGTACGCCACTGGGTGTAGTATTAGGTTAGGGTCAGTATTAGAGTTAGGGGCCAGTATTGGGCTTCATATTAGAGTTAGGCATAGTATTAGGTTAGGGGTAGTAGTATGGTTAGGGTCAGTTTTAGGGTTAGGGTCAGTAACAGGGTTAGGGGTCAGTATTAGGGTTAAGATCAGTATTAGGGTTAGGGTCAGTATTAGGGTTAGGATCATATTAGAGTGTTAGTGGTCAGTATTAGGGTCTGCTTTAGAGTTAGGGGTAGTATTATGGTTAGGGATCAGAATTAGTGTTAGGATCAGTAATAGGGTTAGGGTCAATATTAGTATTAGGGTTAGTTTCAGTATTGGGGCACATGGAAAGAAAAGAGGAGGGCAATCTCTGCTTACCTGTCCCACCACGGTCCCGCGATGCAACGATGCGGACCTGGCCTCTTCTATTGGGTCTGCTCCTGTGGAAGGTGCAGATGGCGCAATGATGTGCTCACACTGGACGAGCTGCTGCCTGCCCACAGAATGTGAAGAGGATACATTCTGACATAACATATAAAGGGAGAAATCACACAGGACAGAAGCCTTTTTGCACTGATATTTAATGGTATGTGTAAATTCATATATTTTTTTGTTTATTTGTGGGATAATCCCTTTAATCAAGTCTATTCACATAGGCATATAAATATGTACATATTTTATGAACACAACATAAGCTTACTGTATAAGGGGGTGCATTCAGTCTCCTAACTGAAAATGAAGACCTTTTTAGCACCAAGAGGTGTGGCTGGCTATGATAGATGCATTGCAGCTTACTGTTTAAAGTGCTGTGTGGCTTCAGACTGCCAGAGATCTGCCACAACCAAAAAAGCCTAAAATGGCCACATGAGCATCATAAATGGACCATGGAGCAATGGAAGAAGGAATCCTGGACTGATGAATCTTGTTTTATTTTACATCATGTAAATGTCTGGGTGCCTGTGCATCACTAACTTGAGAAAGAAATGGCACCTAGATGCACTACGGGAAGACTGCGTGCAGTGTGATACTCTGGGCAATGTTTTGCTGGGAAACCTTTGTATGACAATGGTATTCTCTAATAACAGCATACCTCCAAACCTTTTGAATGGTCAACAATTATGGTTCATTGTGGGAATATAGAAATTTCAAAAATCCAAATAATGAAATAATATCCATCTAATACAATTTAATTTACAGATAGGAACAAGAAATACACCTGGGTTAATATTGTAAATGTATCCATCTAATACAATTTAATTTACAGATAGGAACAAGAAATACACCTTCTGGGTTAATATTGTAAATGTCATAATGCAAACCCATACTTTAGATAAAAATAAGGATATTTAAGGAGCAACGAGGGAAAATGACGCCTAAGAGGTAGCAACAGGATGGGAATATTAAAGCAATTGAAGGAAGTGTAACCTGTATTCCTATAGTCAGTAGAGAATGTGCTGGAGAAAAAAGGAACCATGTTTATGCGACATATTCAGCAGAGGTGAGTTGTAACCGGATTAATGATCAACGATAAATGGTAAATTTAATTGCTCATTATTAAAATAAATCTTTAATTTTGTTTGTTTATTTATATTATATATAAAATCTAAAATCTTTTTTTCTAAAAACAATTGCTTTGTGTCTCCATATTCTGACACCCATATTGTGTCTCCAATAATAATTATTTTTTATGGCAGCACGACTGATGAAGATCAACATTAAATGCTAATTTTATTGCTTATTGTTAAAATAAATCTTCCATTTTATTGTTTATTTTTTATATCTATTCTAAAAATCTTTTTTATAAAAAATTCCTTTCTATCGCCATATTCTGACACCCCTAACTTTTTAAAAAATTTTCTACCGATGGCGTTGTTCTTTTTTGTTGAGTGATCTATCTTTTTTTTTTTATTTATACCATTTTGTGATACATGCAACTTTTTGATATTTTTTTTAATAACTTTTTTAGGAGGCGAAGTGATGAAAAAAGATTTTGTGCGGTGTTCAATATGCAGCTTAAATAATTGGATACATGCTGCAGACATGTGATACCAATAATGTTTATCTGCTGTTTCATTTATACAACCCCCATTTTCCCTTAATGGGTGGTGGCCCCAATGGTTGGACCCCAAATGAGACACATCAATTATTCTGTTGATAGGGGATAGGTTTGTATCTTGAGAAAACCCCTTTTAGTTTTCTGATGCCATGCATAGGATTTAAACAGACTCATCAGAATCTCCATCCTGCTCAAATATAAGAGATCCTGGGGCACTCTCACTGATCAAAATAAAATCTGATTCATAATCTGCATTCATTGAGGTATCTTGCGGATAATGAGTATCAAGGACAGTGTCCACATTCGTGTTTTCTTCTGAGGTTGCTTCGGCATCACTGGATATTAACTCCTGGTGATAATTAGGTGAGTCAGTGGATTCCATATGGCGAAGTGTAGTCACCAGTTCTGGGATGTTTTGCATATTGGAAGGACTCTGTGAGAGAAATGATTTCAATAATGAAATGCTTAGCCCAATAGTTAAGTATTGAATTAATTTGTGAAAATGTGGAAGTGATACTGGATGTAAAGTAACCCCTATGTAAGTACTATTTCATTTTGTCCTCTACTTCTTGCTAACCAAATGTAACAAGTATGGGTCAAATCGTCTCAAGTATGACTGCTGGATCACATAGTTTGTTGTAGCTTGTAACCACAGAGACACATTGGTTTGAATAGTAGCTGTAGACACAAAATGGTAGGCTATTTTAAAACACGATGATTTGTAAAGTTTATGCTATCTATTTTATATTACACCACTGGAGCTTTTGTTTATCTTATTATTTATCTTAGTTGAGATAATCTCCTCTTCTACTGGAGTTGAAAACTTGGTCAGGATTCTACCCTCTAAAGCAGGGGTGCACAACCTGCGGCCCGGGGGCCACATGCGGCCCTCAATACCATTCTGTGCGGCCCTCAACCATCTGGTAACAGACATGTATGTCTATGTCTTGTGGCTGCTCACATGTATCTTTCATCTATTTTCCCATTAAATGGGATCACTAGAAGTGTAACTAGACATTTATAATATATACTGCATGTTTAATATGCCACAAAAAATAGTATTTCAGTTGGTAATACCTCTTTAAGTTTTATTTTCGGCCCTTGGAATTGGTTCAGGCTGACAATGTGGCCCCCAACCTGAAAAGGTTGTGCACCCCTGCTCTAAAGGAACAGCTTTTAGCAAATGAAGCAGTGGAAAAATGGCCCAAGGGTGATTGAAAAGGCTTTAGGCAGAAAACCTTCTGTCCTGTGTGGGGGGCCTGGTTTGATCTTTGCCATGGGGCCCTTACTTCTCTATGTAAGCCACTGCTGTGTGCTTAGGGTCATTGTCTTGTTGGAAGATTAACCTCTGGCCCAGTCTGAGGTCCAGAGCACTCTGGATAAGGTTTTCATTAAAGAAGCACTCCCACAAAAAAGATATTATCTGACAAGTTCCAAAGGTATATGATGTAAACTGTAGTGAAAGTAATATTCTTACCAATAACTGTATTTGTGAGTTATAACCTTCCTTCTGATCCTCAGATGTTTCATGTGACCAACACTCTAATCTCCAAATAACACAGCATCTTATGTGTGGACAGGAAGCTAGTTTCACTATGTATTCCTATGGGAGCCTCATTGAAGATCTCAGTTGAATATCAGAGTGCTGGTCACATGACACAGCTGAGGATCAGAAAGCAGGTTATAACTCACAAATACAGTCCCCAGTAAGAAGATTACCTTCTCTACAGTTTACATTATGTATTTTTCTAACAGGTTAGAGAATAAAAAATTTTGTGTTAGTACTTTTTTAAGAATATCTCTGTAATTTGCTCCATTCAGATTTCCCTTATACGGGTATTCCAGTAGGCACACGAGAACATGCTCACTGTACCCCATGCAGGCCCCTTGCTGCTGCCCTAAAATGACTGGAGCATCCGATCGCAATGCACCCGACTGCTCCATTAATTTCTATGGGAATTCTTGAGATAGCAGACTGCACTCAGCTATTTCCAGAACTCTCGTAGAAATGAATAGAGCGGTTGCGCACATGTGCAACCAGCTGCTTCGGTCATTTTAGGGGAGCAGCAAAGGACCTGCATGGGGTACGGGGCCCCCATGTTCTCCTGTGGATAGAGGATAATTTGTACCTACCAGAATACCCCTATAACTCTGACCAGTGTCTCTGTCACAGCTGCTGAAAAACACCTCCATACCATGATGCTGCCGCCACCGTGCTTCACTATAGAGATGGTATTGGGTAGTGCCTGGTATACTCCTAACATGACACTTAGAACTTAGGCCAAAAAGTTCAGTCATGTTTTATCAGTCCAGAGAATCTTGTTACTAGCAGGAGTCCTTTAGGTGCTTTTTACAAACTTTCATGTGTATTTTACTGAGCAGAGGCTTCCTTCTGGCCATAAACAAAAGCAAGACCCAGCTCACCGGTTCTGGACTCCAGATCCAGCAGTCAATACATGTACGGACACCGTCCTGTGTCAACGTGCTTACATATCCAGAAAATGATCAGTCCAGCATGAATAATACTTCTCCTTTATCAGTACATATCAAAAATCCATATTTGGACTCCCCACCACCTTTACAATTTAATACACTGCCGACTTGTTTCTGACGAACACTGCATCCTTAGTCATGGCCACTCTTCCATAAAGTCCATTGCTATATGTTTGCAGTGATGTTTGACCTTCTGGAAGATTCTCCCATCTGCACACAGGATCTTTGGGGCTCAGCCAGAGTGACCATTGGGTTCTTGGTCACCTCTCTAAGGCCCTTTTACTGATTACTTAGCTTGGAGGGGAGGCCAGCTCTAGGAAAAGTCCTGGTTGTACCAAACTTCTTCAATTTACGAATTATGGAGGCCTCTGTGCTCTTGGGAACTTTCAGTGCAGCAGAAAGATTTTTTTTTACCCTTCTCTAGTTCTGTGTCTCTACACAATCCTGTCTCTAAGCTCTACAGGCAGTTCTTTCCTCATCATGGCTTGGTTTTTGCTCTGATATGCATTGTCAGCTGTGATACCTTATATAAACAGGGGTGAGTCTTTCCAAATCATGTCCAGTCAACTGAATTTACCACAGATGGACTCCAATCAAGGTGTAGAAACACCTCAAAGATGATCTAGAGAAATGAAAATCCTCCAGAACAAAATTTTAGGTGTTACAGTAAAGGGTCTGAATACGTATGTACAGGTGAAATTTTAGTTTTTCTTTTTAATAAACGTTTCTAGAGTTCTGTTTTCACTTTCTGATTAGGGGATAACAAACAGAAACATAACAAAATGTGAAAGGGTCTGAAGACTTTCCAAATGCACTATAGATTTTCAAAACAGGAGTCAGGGTGCCATCTTGTCACGCTCAGGTGTGGGAGGGAAATTCCACACCGAACATAGGAAGGAGAGGGGAAACGAAAATTAGGCCTGGAAACTAGGGAAGGCAGATGGACACCTCCGAGAGAAAACCCTGACTCAAGTCCCGACTAACTACTAGTATGAACAGGCCTCCAAGGTAGGCGAGTTCATACACTGGATACCTAAGATCCTATCTGACCCTATAGGACCTCAGGCCTAATTACCAACAACAGGGAAAGGCAACACACAAATAAATCAATACAAAATGCAAAAGGGAATGAGGACACTTATCTTCAATGAAGAAATGACAGCACCAAGAACTCAGCTGAGAACCAAACACCAGCTAACCACAATTACCACTGAAGCTATAAACCGCACAGAATTGTGGGAGAAACAACCATAAATATGGAATGGTAAATGACCACACAAGCAACACCTGAGGGAAGAGGATGTGATAAATACCAGCAACAACACAGATGTCCATTGATCAAAAAAGAAAACATGTCGGGGGGCGTGGCTTGCGATGAGCGAGTGAAGACGCACACGGTGTGAGCTCCGCTGCATCCCTCGTTATTCTGAGCCTCCAGCGCTACCAAAGATGGGGAAATCCACCAGAAAGGGTAGAGCCTGTCCATCGGTTCCCCTGACGGCGTCCCAAAATGATTTGAGTGCCTACTTTAGCCGCCCGGCTGATTCCCAGGCGCCTCGCATGGAGGACCAGACATACCAAGATGGCGGCGGAAGTCTCCTGGATCAGGCCTTGGGGAGCGCTTTGCTCCGCAGCGCGTCGTTCCCTCTCTGCCCCGCCAGCATCAAGGCCAGCAAGCAAGCCTTCTCCTGTGCAGCCAGACCTGCAAGAGGGCAGTCCTCCTCAGTCACAGCAGGACGCAGATGACATGGAGATTCCCGCCGTTACCAGCCACATGGAGGATGTGGCTGCGACACGTGAGGTGGCCGGCGCAGCACCCCAGGCAAGTCCTAAAGGAGCCTCTGCTCCTCTCCTGCTCCCACTGCCTGCCTCAACCCTCCCCTCTGCAGTCTCCCAAACGCAGGGACCTGCACTTAGACCTTCACGCCACAAAGAAGCACATCAGACAAGGCCTTACCGTGCCAATCTATTAATCAGGCCCTGCCTTCACTGATCCATCATCCTGAGGCCCTGCTCCATGCCACCCCTTTACAGGCACCACCACAAGCCCTGGATCTGAGTCAGGAAGTTAGGGGTCGTTGTTCCAGAGGCCCCCTTTCTCCCCCTCCTTCACCCACTAATTCTCTGGCTGCTTCCCCCCACTGGTCCACGGGCTCGTCATGGGACGGTTCCCAAGCAGGGACTCTGGGACATTCACCTACCCTAAGGGGGTCCACCCCGGCTTCAAAGGGCTCTACCACTATCCACTATTGCCCAGCCGCGTATATGTTCTAGTCCTTTTTTGTCTGTGTCTCCCAGGCCCCTCTCTTCGGCTACTACAGATGATTCTAGGCCTCCTACTATGGCGGACTTACGTGCGCTAGTCTGTTCTCTACCTAATAAAGGAGACCTCTCCAGCTTCGCCTCCAGTATTCTTCAGGAATGCAAGCAAGAGTTTGCTCAATTCAGAACGGACTTATCTTCCTTATCCACCCGTGTGGATTCTATTGCTCAAGATCACACAGAAGTGATGGCAGTGGTGCATACACTTCAAGACCGCACTAGAGCCCAAGATTCACAAATTCATGCTCTTCAGCAGCACCTAGACGATCTAGAAAACCGGGGTCGTCGCAATAACCTTAGAATTAGAGGCATTCCTGAATCCGTCACCACTGCAGATTTGTTCCCTGCTTTGTTATCTATCTTTAATGATCTCCTGGATCGCCCTAGGTCCACCTATATTGAAATCTATCGTGCTCATAGAGCGCTACGGCCACCAGCTCCTGAAGTATCCAGGCCCAGGGATGTGATTTGTAGGATCCACTTCTATGCATTAAAAGAGCAGATCCTGTTTCAAGCACGTCAACGTCAATCCCTATCATATGGTGACGCTCCGATCATGATCCTTCAAGATCTATCCCGCTACACCTTGGCCCAACGAGCCACTTTGAAACCTCTTCTCAACTTACTTCGGGATGAAGGAATTCCATACAGATGGGGATTCCCCTTTGCCCTCACTGCAGGACACAAAGGCCATACTGCTACGCTGCGCTGTGCTGCGGACCTCCCTGACTTCCTGAAACATTTCAACTTGCCTCAATTGAACCTCGGTCTATGCCCCACCTTTGATCTTCCCAATTATGCGTCCTCACATAAGCTTCCAAGCTCCCAGACTTCCATGAGAAGAGTTTCTGGCACACTTTCCCGTAACTCCAGGAGACAAAACCGCCGGTTCGATGGTCCAATGGGACACTCCCAGTCTTCTACATCTACCTGAAGGTCCTCCCTTCTTCCAATGCAAGCTCTGAAGAAACTGTCTAGAGGAGACTCTCAGTTTTGTGCCATTCGTTAGCACATATGTTTTCCCCATCGGTTCTTTTATGTTGGTCAGATTTGTTCTCTTCAAGTAGTGTATGGAGCTCAATCATTTACTTTTACAGCAGTTTTACGATTATTCGTTCGAGGGTTCAGTTGGGTTCCTTGTTCTGAACTACCACCTACCCCTGGTGGCTGGACTCTACCTCCATAGGTACCATTCTGTGGTCAGATCATGCCCCGATTTATTGTACCCGGCAACTACCATTTCTGTCTAAGACGGAGTGGACATGGAGACTGAATGAGTCTCTACTTCTTGATTCGGTCTGTGCTGCAGATGTATCTCAATCCATCTCTAACTTCCTGGAAGATCACGGGACAGATAATACATCTCATCCCGTGCAATGGGAAGCCCTCAAGTGTGTACTTAGGGGCGTATTAATCAAACATGGCACCCGAATCAAGAGGGAGAAGGCGCATAGTCTTTCCCTAGCTCTGCAAAAAGTGGTGGCCCTGGAAATGTCCCACAAACAAGCACTTTCTAGGCCTATTTTGCGGGATCTTCAGGACGCCCGCTTGGAGGCTAAGCGGTTGTAGGAAGGCTCTTACCAGAAAATGTTGCAGTCCTGCCGTAGCAAATTTTATGAATATGGTAATAAAAGTGGTCTCATGCTGGCCAGAGCACTCAGAAGCCAATTTGTGGCTACTCATATTCCAGCCATTAAAACTCCCCAGGGCCAAGCGGTACATACAACTCCAGACATTGCCGCTGCCTTCCATTCTTTTTATTTTGCCTTGTATACCTTGCCTGAGCCGTCTGTCTCACTGGACCTACCCCTCTCCTCAGCAGCAAAGCTGACGGCAGAGCAGTCTGCTAGTCTTGAGACCCCGTTTACGGCTGAGGAGCTTAGGGAGGTTATTAAGTCTCTCCCAGGAGGGAAGAGTCCAGGTCCAGACGGTTTCACAGCTCGATTTTATAAGGAATACCTGGACAAATTAACCCCCCCCTCTTCTTAAGGTCTTCAATGAGGTGTCGCCCGGGCTTCCCTTCCCGGCACAGTCCACTACTGCGCATATTATGGTCCTTCCCAAACCTGAAAAGGATCCTCAGTTGTGTGCGAGTTATCGCCCAATTTCGCTCCTGAATGTGGAGATTCTGTGGAGAATCTGAAGATTTACGCAAAGCTTATGGCCAACCGCCTGAACGCTTACTTACCCTCATTAATTCATCCTGACCAGGGAGGCCAGGGACAATACTCTCAGGACACTGGACATAATACACTATGCCAAAACACATAAAGTACCACTCATGGTCCTGTCCCTTGAGGCCGAGAAGGCCTTTGACCGGATTTCATGGCTATCTTTGCGTTCCACACTTGTACACATTGGTCTGGGCTCTTGGTTTATGTCTAAAATACTTACCTTGTATCAAACACCGTCGGCCAGATTGAAAATCAACGGTACCTTGTCCCCTTCCCTCTTGATTCGCAATAACACAAGGCAGGGCTGCCCACTATCTCCCCTTCTATATGTACTGGTCATGGAACATCTGATGGCCGCAATTAGAGACAACCCTGACATCACGGGTATTCAAATAGGGAATCAGGAGCACAAAAGTGCTGCATTCGCCAATGATCTTCTATTATACATCACTAACCCGAGGGTATCCCTCCCTTGTCTACTGGGGGAGTTGGGTCGCTTTGGAACATGGTCCAATTACAAAATTAATATGACTAAGTCTCATGCTCTGAATGTCTCCTTAATTCTGGCTTTAGTGACTTCACTTAAAGACTCCTTTCCCTTTGCCTGGCCAGAGGGAGGTATTACATACCTGGGGATTCATATCCCCCCGACTTTACCGCGACTGTTTCAGGATAATTTTGCCCCCCTTCTGGCTCGTTTTCAAAAAGACTTGGACTCCTGGAACTGGAAAGAATTTTCGTGGTTCGGGAGGGTCAGTATAATTAAGATGAATCTGCTACCCAAATTACTGTACCTCCTGCAGACCATCCCCATCAGGATTCCCATTCCGTTCTGGATGCAGATTCGCAGAACTTTCTTTAAATTCGTTTGGTCCCCTGGGAAACTGCAAATTCGCTGGGATGTATTAACGCGAACTAAGGAAATGGGTGGGGTTGGTCTCCCGGATTGTCGCCTTTACTATCAAGCTACTACATATGCACGGCTCCTAGACATGTTCAGAACGCATTCTAAGAAATGGTGGGTTCAAATCGCAAGGGATCTAGCGCCATGTGCGTTAACCTCAATCCCCTGGGTGCGGAGTGGTCAGAGAAACAGGAATTCCTCGCTTTCCTTCACCTCAGTTTGCACATTTACCATTCTGGGCAATATTGGCTCTAATGCCTCCCTGGTGGACACAAAGGGACCCCTCATCCCTATCATGGACAATCCATTATTCCCTCTGGGTGCCTCTTCGACATCGTCCTCACGGGTACTAGACTCTCCCCCCTGCGTTTTTGTCAGGTGCTCTCGGGCTCATCCTTGAAGCCCTTGCCCACTATATTAGACACAATCTCTCCCACGAATAGACACCATTATGAGTATACCAAACTTAAACACCTTTTTGCCTCTTTCCGGGTAGTCACGATCTAACAAGAAAATTGATAGCCTTCGTGATATCTCTTTTATTTATAAGCTACTCCTCCAACAACGATCTTCCTCACCTCCACCATTTTGTGCAGTATGGGAAAAAGACCTGAGCATCTTGTCCCGATGGTATAGAGTACCGACGTTATTACATAAGTGGTTCCCTACAGTCACGGATAGGTGTTGGAGGTGTGGAACGTCAGAAGGCTCCCTGCTACATATTTGGTGGCACTGTTCAGGTTTGAGAGAGTTCTGGAACTCTGTCCATGGGGCGAATAATGGATTGAGATACATCTGCAGCACAGACCGAATCAAGAAGTAGAGACTCATTCAGTCTCCATGTCCACTCCGTCTTAGACAGAAATGGTAGTTGCAGGGTACAATAAATCGGGGCATGATCTGACCACAGAATGGTACCTATGGAGGTAGAGTCCAGCCACCAAGGGTAGGTGGTAGTTCAGAACAAGGAACCCAACTGAACCCTCGAACAAATAATCGTAAAACTGCTATAAAATCACCAACTTCCCAATTCCGAACACGCCTGAGGCATTTCTGCTCTATATCTTTGATCTCAATGTTCCTGCTTACAAGAAATCCCTACTCAGGTTCCTCATTCAAGCTGCTAAGGCGGTAATCCCTAGACACTGGAAATCGGCATCCCCACCAACGATCGAAGAATTGTACGAGGAAGTGATGTCCTACCAGAGAATGGAAGAGCTGATTGCTCTCTCTCCGTCTTCGCTTACACGCTTTCTGAAGGTGTGGGGTCCCTGGGAGGAATTTCGTGCTTCAGGGTCTTACAGATCACTTTAAATACACTCACATTGGGGCTCATTTTCTCATTGTCTAATTTCTCATGTCATAGTTGCTTTCTCTTGCTCTGCTCCCTTCCTTTAAGCCTCTCTGCTTATCCTTTCTTGCCATACTTCCTTACTTCACTCCCCCCCCCCCTTTTTTTTTTTTCTTCTCTCTACGTTTTGTGATTATGTCATTATTGTGTAGAAATTCAATGGTTAGGCTGTTAATATGTACGTCCTTTTGGACATCTAATGATTGGTGTCTAAGGAGTTTTTGTCTTTATATGGCAAGTCTAATATGTTTCACAATATTTCTCTATGTTTCATGCTCGATGTAATCAAACAAAAATGTTTGTAAAACCCAATAAACACTTTAATAATAATAAAAAAAAGAAAAAAAAAAGAAAACATGTCAGATCAAACCACGTGTTGCCAGTCTCACTGATCTCCTGCCAACTGTTGCGGGAACATCCGCACGTCTCGGCACATCTGTGACAATAACCTATTCATACTGCCTACAGGAGCCTGTTTTTGTGCTAGTGTGCATTATTTAAAGCTATACCAGTACTACTCAATTTAATGTTAATGTGAATCAATCCAATCTTCATCATATAATATGCACTCCAGACAGGCTGTCTCAGGAAGTCTTGCAACCATGATGATAGATAATATTGCTGTATTTAACTCAATTATGAATTTGAATCACCCTAATCTTCATCACATAATTCACAATTGAAACAAATTTTTCACTATCACTTAATCCTACTGCTGATAGTGTGCCACCTGAAATTGGTGTCCGCCTCATTTTTTTACTGTATATTGTAACAGGCTCTGTCCAATCACATTTTTCTTTTAAGAGAATATATAAAGTTTATTGAAAAACCGCTAAAGGAATCAACACCGCTACAGCTACAATCACAAAATTTGGCACACATGTACATCAGGTGTCCAGGAAGGTTTTAGAACAGTTTTCAGCTCTCCAGGACGTACCGTTCCTGATATATTCCCAAAAAATGCATTAGCCAATAGTAGCCTGGTCACATGACCCCTATCAGCCAATAGAAGCTAACAGGCAGTCTCCACACACCAGGTTTCTAACTCATCATCAATCATTACCTCATATAATGTAAATTTCACATATTTACCGTTCAGTAGTAATAAAAGATGTTTTCTTCCACTGCTACCCACCTTCCTCCTAAATTACTATGGCATCGACCTGTAATTCAGGCCACCGTCAAAAGAAGGACTTAAAAGCACCACCCCCAGATCCCACTAAGTTATGGCCCTGACTCAGTCAGGCCACGCCCCTTCCATGCCGCATTTGACCGGGATTAAAAATATAGGTAAAAATCACCTTCTGTCAGCTGGAGGGGTCGGGGATGGGTGACTTTCTCCCTGCAGCTCATTGCTCAGACTGCACAGTGCTGCTGCTGAGAGTGAGCTGTTCAAAAGGACATCCCTGGGTCCATCCAGGCCCTGCGCATGACAGAGCACAGGGAGTCTGAAAGCCAGACTGTCCAGCCTAAAACAAGACCTCTGGCCACCCTAGGGCCAGGCTGATGTTAGGGTGGCCAGATGTCCGGCTTTAGGCTGGACAGTCCAGTTTTCTGGCTACCTGTTCTCAGTCCGACGCAGTGCCTGGACAGACACAGGGATGTCCACCCTTTCAGTAGCTCACACTCAGACAGCTTCTCCTGCGTGTCTTCACGGAGCCAGGGGGCGTGGCCTCATGTTTAGTGGTGTGTCTTCATGGGAACTGGGGGCGCTGTTTCATGTTTGGGGGAATGTCCGGTGAGGTCTGGCTTTCTGGGGTGAAGACAGTGGCTACTCTAGCTCCTGTGGAGGTCACAGTTAAAGGGGCGGGCTGCTGTAGAGGTCACTGTTAAAGGGGCGGGCTGCTGTAGAGGTCACTGTTAAAGGGGCGGGCTGCTGTAGAGGTAACTGTTAAAGGGGTGGGCTGTTGTAGAGGTCACTGTTAAGGGGGCAGGCAGCTGTACAGGTCACTGTTAAAGGGGCGGGCAGCTGTAGAGGTCACTGTTAAAGGGAAGGCCTTCTGGGGTGAAGACAGTGGCCACTCTAGCTCCTGTGGAGGTCACAGTTAAAGGGGCTGGCTGCTGTAGAGGTCACTGTTAAAGGGGCGGGCTGCGGTAGAGGTCACTGTTAAAGGGGCGGGCTGCGGTAGAGGTCACTGTTAAAGGGGCGGGCTGCTGTAGAGGTAACTGTTAAAGAGGTGGGCTGCTGTAGAGGTCACTGTTAAGGGGGCAGGCAGCTGTACAGGTCACTGTTAAAGGGCGGGCAGCTGTAGAGGTCACTGTTAAAGGGAAGGCTTCTGTAGAGGTCACTGTTAAAGGGGCGGGCTGCTGTAGAGGTCACTGTTAAAGGGGCGGGCTGCTGTAAAGGTCACTGTTAAAGGGTGGGCTGCTGTAAAGGTCACTGTTAAAGGGACGGGCTGCTGTAGAGGTCACTGTTAAAGGGGTGGGCTGCTGTAGAGGTCACTGTTAAATGGGCAGGCTGCTGTAGAGGTCACTGTTAAAGGGGCGGGCTGCTGTAGAGGTCACTGTTAAAGGGCGGGCCGCTGTAGAGGTCACTGTTAAAGGGGCTGGCCGCTGTACAGGTCACTGTTAAAGGGGCGGGCAGCTGTAGAGGTCACTGTTAAAGGGAAGGCTTCTGTAGAGGTCACTGTTAAAGGGGCGGGCTGCTGTAGAGATCACTGTTAAAGGGGTGGGCTGCTGTAGAGGTCACTGTTAAAGGGGAGGGCTGCTGTAGAGGTCACTGTTAAAGGGGCGGGCTGCTGTAGAGGTCACTGTTAAAGGGGCGGGCTGCTGTAAAGGTCACTGTTAAAGGGACGGGCTGCTGTAGAGGTCACTGTTAAAGGGGTGGGCTGCTGTAGAGGTCACTGTTAAAGGGGTGGGCTGCTGTAGAGGTCACTGTTAAAGGGGCGGGCTGCTGTAGAGGTCACTGTTAAAGGGGCGGGCTGCTGTAGAGGTCACTGTTAAAGGGGCGGGCCGCTGTAGAGGTCACTGTTAAAGGGGCTGGCCGCTGTACAGGTCACTGTTAAAGGTGCGAGATGCTGTAGAGGTCACGCTCGATATCTTTTAACGACACACACACACACACAAACAGTAAATGAAATAAATTAAATATACCCGGAGCGAAGCCGGTTCCTTCAGCTAGTTAATTATAATGGGGCACAATATGCTGATCTGAGGTCTGATAGGGGCACAATACGCTGATCTGAGGTCTGATGGGGGCACATTAAGCTGATCTGTTGTCTGATGGGGCACATTAAGCTGATCTGAGGTCTGATGGGGACAGGGGACTGTTAGTTTAGTGATGTAAAAACTGGGGACAGGTTTCCTTTAACATAGGAGTCCCCTTGTTTTTTACTCCTATTACTCCTACATTTTACTGCATTATGTGGTAGAGTATTTAGAGTAGGGTATGTAGAAAGTCTATTGTACTGTACTTAACAGCATAGATTATCTAGCAGTTTATACAGTCATCTTTCTAATACAATATTATAACCACAACTAGTAGTATGTGCCTGTGAAGTTGGAAACGTGCGTTTGGGAAGCCACTAAGTGGGGGGCCCACTTAAGTATGTTTCGCCCCCCCTGTGCTGAACCTCTGGCCTCTGGCCCAACAGAACCATTTTTCCCCATCATCTCTATTTCACTGACCGCTCCTAGAGGGAACCCTTCTTTTCTAGTTAGAGCAAACACCTCAGGTGCTAAAAAAGATATTCCTGATATTTTTCTGTTGATGTGCTGAGTGAGAACAGTCAGCATTTCAACTGCTATAAGGAGAAGATTCAGGTGAGGTATGAAATGTATAGCTGTGTTGGTGATGGTAGTAGTCATACTTGTAGCCATGGTGGCATTGGTGCTGGCATTGGTAGCCATGGTAAGATTATTATTTGGGACAAACATTTAGGTGGGAATCATGAGTGTGGGGCAAGGAGTCCAACACATCACAATCTGAGAAAAGTGTGGGAAATGATGATGACGATGAAGATTGTTAACAGCATTGATAGTTATAAATTTATCTAACAATTGATGTTGTATTATTGATCTGAGAAAGGTTGAACTTGATGGATCTATCTGTATCTTTTTTGCAACCTATGTAATTAAGTAACTGAGTGTTGATCAGGACCTGGGACATGGGTCAGGCTGGCGATGAGGTGATGAGGACATCACAGGAGGAAGGTAGTGGTGACAATAAAGAGTGGAGTTGACGTACAACCAAAACAGCTAGAAAACCTGCCGTGGGCAGACCTGCTTCTAACTCTGGTGATCTTGGGAGCAGGTTATACCTGTGCTGCTATTGGTGTAGGTCTAAAAGCTGTCAGACCTAGGGTAAGCTTGGGTTGTTGTTTATATCTATTATTATTATTTTTGTGTCCTTTGAGGGTCCTATACACATCCCCTTTGTTTTCTTTCGTATTTAGTACCTAATAAAGATTGAGATCTTAACGCTTTAATGACATCCGTGACACTTAAAGTTGCTTAAATAGTTTGTCTGATATATTAAAACTTGTTCAGTGCCATTAAATATGTTATATGTTGCTATCTGATTGTAACTGGTGGGCATTACTATGTGGAGGCCACTTAAAAGGACATTATACACCATGGGTGTACTCAGAGGGCATCACTTTCTGTGGGGGACATTTAAGGGAGCCTCATTCTTTGTGGGAGGCATCGTTCAGAGCTCAGGGAACATCCTACTGTGAGGAGGTCACTTACGAACATCATTCTGCATGGGGGGCACTAAGGGAACATCATACTGTGTGGGGAGGCACTAAGGGGGGAAACATAATGAGTGGTTGTCACTAAAGGGGCATTATACTGTCTAAGGAGTTCCAAGGGGCATAATTACTGCCTAGGGGGCACTAAGGAGCATAGCTATTTCAAGATGGCATAAAGGGGGCATTCTTATTGGGGCACTAAGGTAATTAGACTGAAGTAGAGGCGTAACTTATTCAAAAAAACAACTTGCAGCAGAGGGCTACATGCAGCTCGGACCTTCCCCTGATGGCAAACCTAGATATGTGGACCTTTACAAAAAGTATGTGAGTACACCTGCTTTAGACTGTTGTTTTTGCTGCTTTATTATCTAAATAGGCCTAAAATTATGAATTGCCTCATAATATGTCTTTATGAGGCTGCTTTCAATGAGAGGCTGAGCTTTATGGCTCTGAGTTTTGGGAGTCAAAATGAGGAGTGGATCATAACATGGGAGACATAAGTATAGGTCAGAAAGTACTTCTCCTGTTGTTTTTAACCCACTCCTGGTTTTGCCTTCCAAAATTGCATCAGAAATCCTGACTGTATGGCGATACCCTAAAGCTCAAAACCACCACAATTATTATAAAAAAATGACTTACGTGTAAAGGTCTTTGATTGGTTTTCTCAGAATTCTCATCTTTAAAGGAGTTATATGATAAAAACAACCCTTTCCCATATGTTATTTTAGGGAACATGGACATCATTGGAGGAGGGAGTGGGGTCTCCTTTGTTATATTAGGGCACATGGACATCATTGGAGGAGGGAGTGGGGTCTCCTTTGTTCTACCACACCTTAGGCTTACAGTTACATAAGACATAGGCTTACAGTTCTATATGTCTGGGCTTATGTTTGACAACAAAGGAAAATCCCAGCAGCCGTGTCGTGCTTTTCTAAATCTCTGCTTTTATTTCTTTAACACACGTTAGAAGGGTATACTTCGAGATTTAGAGTACACCAGAGCACAAATAACCCGTGATACAAACAGAAATGCATCCACACTGAGACCGTGTTCACACACAAGGCCGCAGCCAGCACGCATAACAGGACCAGCATACATGGGAACACCTACAGCCAGGGGCGTACATAGAAATCATTGGGCCCCATAGCAAAAATCTGAATGGGGCCCCTAACCCAGCCCACTACCACGGCCCATCCCACATGCTACCCTGGCTCCTCCTATGCCACGCCCCCATTTGCCAATAAAGAAATGTATATATGAGCTACTGATTTCTTTATTAATTTTTTTTAAATTAAGGAGACATTATACTGAATGGGGGCAACCACAAGGATGGATTATACTGTTATATTATACAGCATGGTGTTCGGATTATACTGTATATTATACAGCATGGTGTACGGATTATACTGTATATTATACAGCATGGAGTACGGATTATACTGTATATTATACAGCATGGTGTACGGATTATACTGTATATTATACAGCATGGAGTACGGATTATACTCTATATTATACAGCATGGAGTACGGATTATACCCTATATTATACAGCATGGTGTATGGATTATACTGTATACTATACAGCATGGTGTACGGATTATACTGTATATTATACAGTATGGTGTATAGATTATACTGTATTTTACACAGTATGGTGTATGGATTATACTGTACATTGTATAGCATGGTACGGGGATTATAATATATACTGTACAAAAAATGCATGGCGGTTACACCATGCCGGACAATATAACCCCTGCGCCACGCTGTACAATATACAGTGTATGCATATACCCACACACATACACATACATACACACATACATACACACACATACATGAAACACATAAATACTTACAGTTACTTGTCCCTTGTCCTGATGCCACTCTGGAGGGGGCTGGGCCTTGGTCTTCTTCTTTCCCCTCTTGCCGCGCTGCACAGGTCCTTCCTTGTCCAAGACCAGCAGCGCAGCATGAGGGAGGAGGCGGGGCCAGCTGGGAGCGCACAGGAGCGCTCTCAGTACGTTAGGAGGGCCTAAAAGTTGCAGCAGTGAGCGGGCCAGGAGAGTCCCGGAGCGCAGGGACGGGACGCATCTTAATGATGCAGAGTAGGGGGCGGGGCCTACCGTGCACTCCGGGCCCCCCTGTGCCACAGGCCCCATAGCAGTGGCGTGGTCTGCCTCTATGGGCGGTATGCCACTGCCTACAGCCAGTACACAAAGCGCACGCAGTCAGCCTGCACAGCGCCAGAGACAGGAGCCACAGAGATGCAGACATGGAAGCCACAAACACAGACCACAGTTCACACACCACCGCAGCCAGCACGCAGTCCCAAGCAACCAGCATACACAGGAGTCAGCCTGCAGCCAGTGCAATTCACTGTGACACCTTTTGCTCTAATATTGTACTCACTTACATATATCATCATTACATTCAAAAATAGAAAGTCTAATTCCAAAAACCCCTTCTTGGTGAGTTATTTTTTTTGTGTGTATTTGTATTCCCCGTGTAATAAAAATTGTGAAGCACCTATTGTTATGATTTTGTTATGGCCAGTTGTTGTGGAGCCACCATACCAACCAACGGTTTGGCTTAGGACTAGCTCAGGGCAGTTCCTCAGTATTCACCCTTAAACCCCTATACAGGGATCTGGACTTCACTGCTTGGAAAACCACCAGGCCACTACTTCTTGAAATAGTCGTGGTGTGGTTGGACCTATGGGGGTTGGAGACACTGGAGTGAAGCACAGAGAGGTCAGGTGATATGCGTAGTCTGGAGATAGGCCTACAGCAGGGCAGACAGGGTACAAGCAAGTTCATTAGACAAGCCCGAGGTCGCGGATGGCAGCAGAATGACAGTACAAGAAACAGGCTAAGGTCAGGGCAGGTGGCTATAAGTCAGAGTCAATTGTCAGGCAGGAGTACGTCACACGAGTAGTCAGAGAGAGTTCACAGCTTTGCTGGTAACTAGAGAATCTATACCCTGGGGCGGTCACACGTAGGCTGGGAACGAATTTGAACAATCGCACCCTGGCACTTTAAGAGGCAGAGAGTGATGTAATGTCAGCAGGGAGACAACCCCCAACTGGAAAAACCCAGCTACAACTTCATTGCAAACTGCTAGCTATCTATTCAAAAAATCTAGAAGCCACACTAAACACATGGCACAGCATGGAGTCATAAGAAAAGTTCCTTGAGAATTGTTATTACCTGAGAAACACAAGACATTGCTAAACCAGACATGTCAGGAGAGATTAGAGGTCTTCTTTAATTCCGACCTCAGCTTGAAAAACCCAGCTGGACCTCCATTGCAAACAGTTAGTGATTTATTCATAAAATCTAGAAGGAACAATAAACAAATGGTGCAACACAGAATCTGTTGCTCTGTCACTTTCTGTTTTATTTTTGCTTGAGGTCCAAAATTCAGTGATGAGAAAATTACCCAAAATATAACTTTGTTACTATAAGGTGATACTTAATGCTAGTATTTTTTGCAGGCTTCAACTATGTCATAAATGTCTATATAGAGTTTATGAAAAATAACCTTTAGAAATACTTACATCAGCCTTAGTTCCCTCAGAAGAGAAGGTACCTTGCTTATTACTTTCATCTCGGTTTTTACTTCGTGTAGACCTGTCTGAGGTTTGGAAACTTTGTCTGGGACGTTCATCCACCTGATCCGTAGCAGCTGGCTCACTGTGGCTTTCACGTCTAACATTTTGGACCTGTTCATTCAGTCCAGTGTCAGGTATCGGGAAAGAAAAATTCTCCTCCACTTGTTCATTTGGTGTATTTGCTTCCACATTCTATAAATATGACAATATTAGTTTAGAGAAAAAAACGCTAAGAAAATGATCCTTATTCCTATATGACAAGCTCAGTATTTTACTTTAGACCAGGGCACATGAAGATTTTCATGTATGCTAGCCATTGCTGCATGGTCAACCTGTCCATTGTTTCCGTCTCCGCCTGGAACCCTTTTTCATGTTGTGATGGAATTGTCACATCACAAGCTGAAAATGAAAAGTTTATGCATAGTCTTTGATCTATCTGGGCATATAGGTAAGAGGACACACTTACCTACTGAGTCCCTTCACATATACAGTATTTGGTGATTGAGCTCAATTTCCCTTCTGTGCGGTAGAGAAATTCCAGAGGGAAAATGAAGCTAGAACTAATCCAATAGTTTTCTTTGGAATAATTCATAATCATCCAGCCTATTAGTTGTGATGCCAGATGTCAAATAGTGTTGGACAGAAAAAAGCTGCACTCTAGGTTTTTCTTTCCTGTATTAGCAGTCTATGGATACAGGACCTGTACACTATAGTATCTAGCTCTGTAAAAACACAAGAGAAGGACACAAAACTGCTGTATTGAGACTCATGTACCAGGCCCGTAAACTCATAGCATATCACTGGATCGATCCTGAACCCCCCACTGTACAAGAGTTAAAGTGAGAGTTAAAAAACTAATCCAATTGGAAAAATATGTATACCAAAAACGTGGGAATATTAAAAAATTTGAAGGTATCTGGGAAAGCTGGATTAATAGCAATCCCATTGTCTGATCTCTGACCAAATTCTGGGATAAGGATAATACACCTAGGGGGTGGAATAATTAGGCTACAGTAGACGGGAAAAAATACACACAAAGGAAACTATAAACATGTTTCTTGTTGGTTTTTGCATATATGAGACAATTGTTGTTCTTTGTATTATTGTGAGAAACATGGTACTTATGTCATGGTGAACATGCTTCATAAGTCTCTCCTACAAATATCATCGTAATTGTAGCAACAACAAAGGACTATCGGTACCGCAGGACTTCAGTGCACAAATCTGAATCTGAAAATGGACTTTCATTAAATGATGCTCTTCGGGGTGGGGAGGGGGAGTGGAAAATTTGGGGATGTGGGAGTAGCGAGGGTTCTTAGGGAGGGATTGAGAAATGTTATGTTGTTGTATAAAACTTTAAAATGTACAATAAAAATTATCTGATTTAAAAAAAACACTAGAGATATATGTGCATCCAGTCTTATAAATACAGTTATCTGGAATGGGTGCACTACAGTACCCAGAAAGATTATCAAATTTAGGGTTATTCACTTTAGAAAAAAGACGACTGAGGGGAGAGCTAATAACTATGTATAAATATATCTGGGGCCAATACAGAGATCTCTCCCATGATCTATTTATCCCCAGGACTGTGACTGTGACGAGAGGACATCCTCTGCGTCTGGAGGAAAGGTTTCTACACAGATATAGAAGAGGATTCTTTATGGTGAGAGCAGTGGGGCTATGGAACTCTCTGCCTGAGGAGGTGGTGATGGTAAGTTCACTAAAAGAGTTCAAGAGGGGCCTGGATGTATTTCTGGAGGGTAATAATATTACAGGTTAGAGCTACTAGAGAGGGGTTGTTGATCCAGGGAGTTATTCTGATTGCCTGATTGGAGTCGGGAAGGAATTTTTTTCCCCTAAAGTGGGGAAAATTGGCTTTTACCTCACAGGGGTTTTTTGCCTTCCTCTGGATCAACTGGTAGGATAACAGGCCGAACTGGATGGACAGATGTCTTTTTTCGGCCTTATAAACTACGTTACTATGTTATCTTAAAGTCTTTTGTCACACATGCTTCATGTGTGCATCAAAGGGGTTATTATCCAAGGACAGGGGATAACTATTAGATTGGTAGGGGTCTGACCGCTGGGACTTACATTGATTATGACACTGTAGCTCTGAAATGATCCTTGAAATGTGTATGGAAAATGCTATTTTGGAGCAAATCAGATATGGCACAGAACTGCAAAATGCAGAACAACCACAGTTAAAAGTATGGCGGTCTGGATACAAGAAGCTTCTGGATTCATGTAACCAAAGAGAGGCCTCAGCACTCGCCCAGGCGCCATAGATCAACGAGGGCGCCTAGAGTTTGATCCCTACGAATCTAATATAAGGGTGTAGTGGGCCGGAACCATGGGACTGAGTCGGTGTAGTGGTTGGATATGCTAGTCTGAATATTGGAAAATAATACATGTGATATTTTAGACCCTGAAGCTTGGCCTTTTTTAGACTGATCTAGCCATCTTCATAAAATATGTACTGCAAGGCTTACTTGATCTGGTCTTGTCCGATAACATCTGTCCATTATCCATGTTAAGGCACAGGAGATAGCACAACTCTGAAAAATATAACGTAAAAAAAAGATTTAAAAAAATCACACTTTTCATTTTCTGTGAAGAAGTTGCTGAAAGTGTCTGGGTGTGTTTTTGAAATGTGCTCACATAGACTGCATTATACTATTTACAGGAAGATGATGAATACAGTTTTGCTGTTTGGCTCAGTAGGTTTGTTATACCACTCTGTAGCTGTCTCTAGACCTTTATCTTGTAATAGAAGGCAGTGTTAAGAATAGATTTCTATTTAATCTTTGCTAGGATTTAATTTGTTAGTAAAATTGCAAACAATGGACACATTTATTAAGAACGGCATTTTCGACAGCTGGTGGTGGATCGCTGAAGTTATGTAGAGGTGCCAACCAACACAGATGTCTTCCGCTACCAAGTGCACATGTAACAGGTCAGCCAGTTTCATAGGTACAAATCTGGTGACAGATAGACATATTCAAATAATCTTGTGCTCCAATTGAAAAGTCTGGAGGTCACCCTAAAACACCCTCCTCATAAAAGTCCCATAATACTGCCTCACATCTAGACCTAATTTCCCATCTGAGAGCTCACTATTTTTTGTATCACAGTACTCCCCACAACTATCTTGTGTCATCAGCCACGAAGCACACAAAATTTCATCTGCTTTACCCATTCCCAACAAAACTCCATGGCCAACATGATGGTTAGGGAGCATGATCCCTGTATGGCTCCTTACTGGACCTAGACCAGTTTGCTTATTGTAGAGTCAGCTCTACCATCTCTCACCTCTGCAATCCACAAGTGGGATTACAGAAACTGGACTATGGTGGGGGGAGTTATTTTACTATTTGTAGTTTCCATATACCTGCCTAAAGTTGCTCAGGTAATGTTGGGAAACGTTAGAGGCCATTGGTGAAACAGCTTTACATGGAGCCATCCTTTTTATTTGTTATTAATGATACTTCAATTTCCCTCTGATTGATGAAAACCTTCAAACCAAAGGCTGAAGTGTCAAAATGTTAACATGAGATGTGATAACTTACCAGGAACAAAGTCCATAAATCAACTCCTTTATCTTTGGTAAAGTCAACATTTTGAAGAATAATTTGCAGTTTATCAGGATCCCAGTCTTCATTGTTTAGGAACTTTTCGATCTCCATTTCAGTATAAACTACACCAAGTTTCTCATCCCTGATATCCTTATTTAGAGGGAAGTAAAATATGGTTAAACACAATCAGGTATCATGTCACCCAAGTACCACCTCTCCCTGCTCTCCCAGATATCCCCTGTCTCCCCACCAGGGGCGGATTAAGTGTACCATGGGGCCTATCTATCTACACACACTATATATACACATATATATATATATATATATATACAGTATATATATATATATATATACAGTACAGACCAAAAGTTTGGACACACCTTCTCATTCAAAGAGTTTTCTGTATTTTCATGACTATGAAAATTGTAGATTCACACTGAAGGCATCAAAACTATGAATTAACACATGTGGAATTATATACTTAACAAAAAAGTGTGAAACAACTGAAAATATGTCTTATATTATAGGTTCTTCAAAGTAGCCACCTTTTGCTTTGATTACTGCTTTGCACACTCTTGGCATTCTCTTGATGAGCTTCAAGAGGTAGTCACCTGAAATGGTTTTCACTTCACAGGTGTGCCCTGTCAGGTTTAATAAGTGGGATTTCTTGCCTTATAAATGGGGTTGCGACCATGAGTTGTGTTGGGCAGACGTCAGGTGGATACACAGCTGATAGTCCTACTGAATAGACTGTTAGAATTTGTATTATGGCAAGAAAAAAGCAGCTAAGTAAAGAAAAACGAGTGGCCATCATTACTTTCAGAAATGAAGGTCAGTCAGTCCGAAAAATTGGGAAAACTTTGAAAGTGTCCCCAAGTGCAGTCGCAAAAACCATCAAGCGCTACAAAGAAACTGGCTCACATGAGGACCGCCCCAGGAAAGGAAGACCAAGAGTCACCTCTGCTGCGGAGGATAAGTTCATCCGCGTCACCAGCCTCAGAAATCGCAGGTTAACAGCAGCTCAGATTAGAGACCAGGTCAATGCCACACAGAGTTCTAGCAGCAGACACATCTCTACAACAACTGTTAAGAGGAGACTGTGTGCAGCAGGCCTTCATGGTAAAATAGCTGCTAGGAAACCACTGCTAAGGACAGGCAACAAGCAGAAGAGACTTGTGTGGGCTAAAGAACACAAGGAATGGACATTAGACCAGTGGAAATCTGTGCATTGGTCTGATGAGTCCAAATTTGAGATCTTTGGTTCCAACCACCGTGTCTTTGTGCCATGCAGAAAAAGGTGAACGGATGGACTCTACATGCCTGGTTCCCACCGTGAAGCATGGAGGAGGAGGTGTGATGGTGTGGGGGTGCTTTGCTGGTGACACTGTTGGGGATTTATTCAAAATTGAAGGCATACTGAACCAGCATGACTACCACAGCATCTTGCAGCGGCATGCTATACCATCCAGTTTGTGTTTAGTTGGACCACCATTTATTTATCAACAGGACAATGACCCCAAACACACCTCCAGGCTGTGTAAGGAGAGTGATGGGGTGCTACGCCAGATGACCTGGCCTCCACAGTCACCAGACTTGAACCCAGTGGTTTGGGGTGAGCTGGACCGCAGAGTGAAGGCAAAAGGGCCAACAAGTGCTAAGAATCTCTGGGAACTCCTTCAAGACTGTTGGAATACCATTTCAGGTGACTACCTCTTGAAGCTCATCAAGAGAATGCCAAGAGTGTGCAAAGCAGTAATCAAAGCAAAAGGTGGCTACTTTGAACAACCTAGAATATAAGACATATATTTCAGTTGTTTCATACTTTTTTGTTAAGTATATAATTCCACATTAATGTTAATGTTAATTCATAGTTTTGATGCCTTCAGTGTGAATCTACAATTTTCATAGTCAGGAAAATACAGAAAACTATTTGAATGAGAAGGTGTGTCCAAACTTTTCGTCTGTACTGTATACATATATATATATATATATATATATATATATATATATATAGTGTATGTGTATATATACAGTGTGTGTATATATATATACATATATATATATATATATATACATACACACACTATATATATATACACACACTATATATATCTATATATATATATATATATATAGACACACACACACACATATATATATATATATATATACTATATATACACACACACTATATATACACACACACATCACACATATGCTCTTATTTATTTGCTGCCCCATCCCAGGAGGACAGAGCTTCTTTTTTTCTTTCATGTTTTTTTTTATACAGTGAGAACTTCTGGGGGGAGCAGAAGACAGGTCTCCTGGATTCTTCCTGATTAGTTCTCCTCATGTCTCCTGATTCGCTCTCCAACACTAGTGGCTGTATTTAGTTACAGCCAACAGACGCTCAGCTTTACATTGTGGGGAATAGTCTGTGAAAATGACCCCGACGTCAGAACGTGACCTGACGTCCAGAGGTCACCTGACCCTCCCTTCAGTATTCTGTTTATTCCGTAACACAGCCTGCTTATGAAGACAGGCAATACACTGCAGGCTTTTAAGAGAGTGGGTGTTTTGGATTGACAGGGGCCCATTGGAAATGTGGGGCCCGGGGCTGCCCACCCAAAAGCCCTATTATAATCTGCCAAGTATCATTTTTTCCCAGGTATACCGTCCCTCTACTATTATCTGCCAAGTATCTCCTGACTCCCCCAATATTATCTCTCTCCCTTGTATTATCTTTCTAACCCTAAACTCCAATATTGATTTTTTCCTTAACTTTTTATTGTCTTGTTTACCATAAGTGATGGATTTTTTTAATACATACCAAATCACAACTCTCTGCACTTTTCAGTAGCCTCTGAAGAAATTCTTTAAAAATGTTCTGACTTACTTTTTCCTTAATGATTGAAAAGAAGAACAGTTAATGTTACTTTTTAATATGCACATCACACATTCAAAGAAAACCGGTCAGTAGAATCAGCCCTCTTATACCAGGCATACTGCTTGGGAGGATTGATTCTGCTGGCTAAAATGCTACCTGTCGTGTGAAAATCAGTTGCAGAGTTCCTGAAAAAAAAAATACTTTTATTCTTTATGCACATGAGGACTTCATCGCACCATGGGGTCAATATTGGAAAGTTGATGAGCTGAGGTGCACTGTGGGGCTAGGCCCCGTCTGGTGGTGCACTAAAGCCCTCGTGTGCATAAATACCTTTTTTCATTAATGCCACCGATTTTCACAAGACAGGTAGCATTTTAATCAACTGGATCAACCTTACCAGCCATTATGCCTTATTTTATAGGGTGGATCCTGCTGACAGGTCCTCTTTGTAGGGTTGTCTCATGAAAACAACACGATTTTGAGCAGAACCGTCAATGGTCATCAGTAAGTTACTACAGTAGGGTGCATCTGGCAGGTGAGATGTAATATTATATAGCGGTCTAGAAATGAATCGATTAACTATAAAATACAAAAACAGACCAGAAGTAATCAACTCACAATAAAAATGACTTTAGTGTTGAGATCACAGATCTGAAGTCGCTTCGGTCAAAACTTCTTTTGATTGCTGTAAGGAGATCCGTCTCTGTACAGCATTCAAATGTATGGGCTCCGGTGAGGAGAAGTGAGTTATCACTGAGGTCTTGCAGGCTACTTTCAGACTACCGGCAGCCTTCTCTGGCAGGCTGTTCCAGCGAGTGAACAGCCTGCCGGACCCGTGCTGCCGCTAGTGCACGTGTGGCTCCGGAACTCTACTCCGGCCGCCTCTCTGCATGTTTGCCATGCTGCGGCCGGAATTCCGGCCCACCCCCATTACAGTGAATGGGGCTGGAGCAGAGTTCCGGTGGCACGCGTGCACTAAAGTTTTGAGCGAATTGACTTTGGATATAGGATCCAGAGCTTGATTCGCTCAACACTAATTAACCCTAAAATGTCTCAGGCCTCATACACATGGCCTTTATGGGGATCTGTCTCACTGGAATTCTGTGGGCCTATACTGTATTGATCCCCCTTTGGGCGCAGTTTTGGCATCATGTTCATAAAATGAACCGGATAAAAAAACATGTTATGGATGCTGGATCAGTGTAAATCAGTTGTTTCTGGCTACCATTAAGTGAAGTTTTAATATAATTCAACATGAAAACTAGTTACTTTTGCAATTTACTTTCTGTTACAAAAAGAGAAAGGACATACCCCTTCTGCTGCTGGCCTGAAGAGAAACTAGCAGAGCAATTGGAGCTATGAATGGGGGAAGCTCTGGATCCATGTGAGGTACACAGGTCAGGTTTAAGCATACAAAATCAACACAACTGAATTGTACAAAAAACATTGTTCAGAATTAGGAACTTTGGCTCAGCTCCATTCTATTGAATGGGTATGAGGTGTAATACCAGACACAGCCCGTGGACATGGTGTTGTTTCTGGAAAATAAGACTGTTCTTGTCATGAATGTTCTTAGCGCTTTGGAGGAGTTTTCTGATTCTGATACCTTGTGTTCATTCAAGAGAGAAAAGGTTGTTCAAAAATGGCTAATTATTACATTTTCATTGCAGTCCCTGAGCTCAAATCTTGTATACTTATGTATCTAGATAGCCGTGTGTTCATATTCTTCATCAAATCATGTGTTCTCTGGAAAAAAAACTCCCTTCTTCTTTGTATGTATAGTCACCAAGAAAATAGCTTGGGAACTGAATCAAAGCCCATAATGTAGGACAGATGTTGTCACTTTATCACAGATACCTCCTAAATTGTATGAGATTTTTGGTGTTCCATTCATAATTCATCAGTTGAGGAATACATAGAAGCCATTTTGTGCTAACGGAACTAATTTACCTTTAAAGTGAATTTTGATGATTTTGACCTTTGGTCATAATGCTCCATGTCTGTGGGGTCAATAAACTCTTCATAATGGCTGGTGTTAGCAATCTGTATATAGGAGCATATTATAGCAGCAAGTATTACTTCTGGTATCTGTAAATCAAAAACATTCACTTTTTCACATAATGTACGATAGTAGTTAATTGCAACTTTCTTATATATTTCCAGGGTGCATTACATATAGCAAAAAAAAGGTATCCACAGGTAAACTAAATGTATGCCAAAAAAGACACAGTATTGGTATACAACTGACCATAAGAGTCCTATCAGAGTGTAACATTATACAGGGTAAATAATCAATGTGAACAGATCCATATTCTTTTATATTACCCAGGTCACATTATACATCGTTTACAACTGATATAGTTGTCATCAAACACCCTGATAGCAATCAAAGAGAAATACATTTTTTTGAAATAGAACCATTGCAGGTCCAAGTATAGTGGTAGTACAGGTGCTAAAATTTGACCACATTAAAGGGGTTTCGCAAGACTTTTATACAGATGACCTATCCTCCAGATAGGTCATAAATATCTGATTATTGGGATCCCCCACGATCATCTGTTTGAGAAGGCACTGATGCTTGCAGTAATGCTGCAGCCTTCTCTCAGCTTTCCCTAGGCCATATGACACGAGAATGGTGCTGAGTAGAGATGAGCTAGTAGTGAAATATTCGAAAGTTCGAAATTCGATTCGAATAGACCGCGAAATTCGACTATTCGACCGAATATCGAATCCCATTAAAGTCTATGGGAAAAAAATGCTCGCCACTTGGAAATCTCAATTCGACCACTTGGAGGTCACCAAGTCCACCCTGAAACCTCAGAAAAGGATGCCAACACTGCTGGAATGCAACTGGGACAGCAGGGGAATCATGTCTGGGTGCATATAACGCGCCCAAGTCGCACTATTACGCCACTATCACAGCCTCTCAACAATACACTCCAAAGACAATATAACCTCTCTGTAAAGTGAGACCATACAAGGAAACCTCCTTTCCTCTACATTGCCATGGACCCCAAGCCAAACTAGACAAAAAAGAAGATAAAATTCTGCACCCCTTAAAATCATGTTGCCTATGACAACCACAGATGGCATAGGCAAGGGGGAAAGCAAATAGACCCACCCCTAATTGTCATTGTGTGTGTGTGTGAGATGTGGTCAGACATGTCTTCTTTAAAATGTAAAAACAACTCAAACACA
>ONZH01014770.1:0-106581 GCA_900303285.1 Rhinella marina | reverse complement strand
TATAACATAAAAAAAAAAGGGGGGTTATATATGGCGATAGCTGCACTACTAGTGCCAGCCAGCCAGCCAAGCCAGGAGACAAAAAAAAAATGTCTTCTAGCCCTTAGAAGGGTTGTTGGGTTCTTTGTGGGTGATTCCTGCCTAACAGAGAACTAAATGCAGGCCCTAACACTCTCCCTGAAACGCAGCAGCTCTATCCCTAACGACATCCAGACGGCATCTGAGCCGAGCACCGCGGCCAGTCACTAGTATATTCCAGGGTCACCTGATCAAGCCAGCCAACCCCTGCTATCGACATGTAAGGGCCCCACGTGATGCTGGGTGTACCGTAGAGTCTCCTGGCTTGTGATTGGCTGTGTTTATAGGCGCCAAAAAAGTTGAAGTTGCCATTTCCTCGAGCATGGCGAGATACTCGTCCGAGCAGCGAGCACTTACGAGTACCCTAATACTCGAACGAGCACCAAGCTCGGACGAGTATGCTCGCTCATCTCTAGTACTGTCACATCTGCGTTTTGGACGCTACCAGTCCAAAACGCAATGGTCAGAAGCCATCCAAAACGGATCCTGCTCCATAGAGATGAATTGATCTTGGAACAGGATCCGTTTCTCTGCCTTTTGGAAACGCAGACAAAAGTGTTACAACCCTAAGATGTGTCTCCGCATGCTCATGCAATGTGCGTTCACAACACAGCAGTTACCTCAGAATGGGTTCGAACAAGAGAAAGCTGACCACCACTACTACTAGATGGCCACGGTGGCCATAACTAGGGGCAACAGCCTGACTGATGTGTGTGAGACAATAGATATACAAATAGGCAAATCTTCTAAACAGTACATTTTATATAAATACATTCTATTAGTAATAATATTGGTATGGCTATATCTAACTATACAAACTACATTTGTGAGATGGGAATACCCCTTTAAGGCAAATCTGTTCAAGTGAGGCTGTGAGTCCTCATAGACCAGAGGAGAGTAACCTCTGGCACTCCAGCTATTTTGAAACTACAATTACCAACATGCATATTTGCTTGGCTGTAGTTAGAACTACCGTATAGGTGAAGGGAGTATACTGGGACTTGTAGTTTGACAGCCAGGAACATCACATAGGCAATATTCATTTTCATGTAAACATTTTTCTTGCTGACTTTTTTTTGCTTTTCTTCTCTTTATTTGTATCTGCTGTCTCATTTGAATGTACTTCCAGTTTCTAATAAGTAGCAGTCAGGGACTTAACATGTCAGATGAACAATTTAAGATCTTTGTTTTAAGTGTGGTGCTTAATCACTCCTACACTGACAGACCGAAAATAAATGTATTTAAATGAATGTTTAAATACTCAAAATGGGTTGTTTTAAAATGTCACTTTTCTTTCAGTCATCATTTGCTTGGCTTACCTTTTAAATAGTCAACTTGACTGATATATCTTAATTAATGAAGAACTCCCGCAAAAAATGTTATTCCATGTCCTGCTAGAAATGCACATGATGTAATCTGTAGTGAATGTCATTTTCTTACCAGTGTCTGTATTTTTGACTTATATAATCCTGAAGTTTCTTATCTGTGTCATGTGACTAGGAATTAGACTCACCAACTCACACAGATACTTATGTGTGGACAGGAAGTCTAATTATCTATGCATTCCTATGGGAGCCTCACTTTCAGTCTCATAGGAATGAATAGAGCAGTGACTGGCTTCCTGTCCTGGGTCAGTTGGAGGTCAGGGAGTTGGTCACATGACCCAGCTACAATAAGAAGAGAGGTTATTACTCACAATTACATTCTCTGATAAGAAGATGACATTCACTATAGATTATATCATGCACCTTTCTAACAGGTCAGAGAATAAATTTTTTTGCGGGAGTTCTACTTTAAGGATTTAATAATAATGAGAACTATTAACATCCCACATGCCATGGATTTATATAGCCCTCTTCAGGATGAACTCATCTGTAGCCAAGTAGCTATACTGATAGTTGTGCAACTAGATTTTCTTTGCAGTCTAAGACTCTGTACACAGTGCAGCATACTGAGTCCCGGCAGCTATAAAAAGTATACCTCTGTAACATGGCATTTAATGGAGCAAAATACATTGGATGCCTATAGAGGTACAGTAGGGTCAAATAGACTTCTATGCAGTGTTCCTTCTAAACTATATGCTCTAGATTAAAACAACATACATATGGGCTGCTGCAGTGAGCCTGATCTATAGGCGGCGGGTGTCGGCTGTATCATACAGCAAACACCTGGCTGCAATTATGGGGAATGGCGATTCCGTCGAACCCTGTCATTTAACCGTTCAAGTGCCTGATCAACATTGATTGTGCCACCTGTGAGGTTAGGCAGATGGATGCCCTGTGCCTTCCGATCGGAGCAGCTTGTGCAGCCTTCCAGGCCTGCCATAGTAAGCCTCCTACTGCTGTGTGCAAGCACAGCGCAGCAGGGAGTATGTGAAAATCCTATCGCAGTAACAGATCTCTATTCGGGTGAATAAGACAAGGGATCAAAAGATCCCAGTTTTTAGCCACCTTATAAAAAGTTAAAAAAATTAAAAACATGTTAAAATCATCCCCTTTCCCTATTTTAGATATAAAAATATATTAACAATAAAAAAACATACATACCGTATTTTTCGCTCTATAAGACGCACCTGATGATAAGACACCCCAGATTTTAGAGTAGGAAAATAAGAAAAAAATATTTTTCATCAGACCTCATATCAGACCCCCCATAAATTTCAGGACATCACATCAGACCCCCATATCAGCCCTCCATGTCAGAACCCCATCAGCCCTTCATGTCAGACCCCCATCAGACCTCAGATCAGCCCATCAGCCCCCATATCAGCCCACTGTGCCCCCATCAGACCTCAGATCAGCCCCCATATCACCCCACTGTGCCCCCATATCAGCCCAATCTGCCCCATCAGACCTCAGATCAGCCCACTGTGCCCCCATATCAGCCCACTGTGCCCCCACCAGACCTCAGATCAGCCCACTATGCCCCCATATCAGCCCACTGTGCCCCCATCAGACCTCAGATCAGCCCACTATGCCCCCATATCAGCCCACTGTGCCCCCAATATCTGTCCACTCTGCCCCATGAGACCTCAGATCAGCCCCCCCTACCCCCATCAGACCTCAGATCAGCCAACAGATCAGCCCACTATGCCCCCATATCAGCCCACTGTGCCCCCACCAGACCTCAGATCAGCCCACTATGCCCCCATATCAGCCCACTGTGCCCCCATCAGACCTCAGATCAGCCCACTATGCCCCCATATCAGCCCACTGTGCCCCCAATATCAGTCCACTCTGCCCCATGAGACCTCAGATCAGCCCCCTCTACCCCATCAGACCTCAGATCAGCCCATCAGCCCCCATTTTAGACGACTATGCCCCCATCACGCTCCGGCCCAAGTTCACTGTAATGGGAGTGGGCCGTGGATCTGGCTGCGGATCTGGCCACAGCACGTTAACCCCTGCTGAGAGGCAGCCGGAGCGAAAATACAACATGTAACTTCCCCTATTACAGTGAATTTGGGACGGAGCGCGGTTCCGGCCCCACACGTGTACCTGCGGCAGCACGGATCCGGAGGGACCCTTCACCCGCCGGATCCGGGCTGCCGCTAGTGTAGAAGTAGCCTTAGGCCATTATTTAATGATTTTTGACAGCTGCTGCACCACAGAGGAGCCACTCTCACTGTCCTCCACCCCAGCGAGAGAGGACCCCACCTGCCCCTCCAACACCACCAGCCCAGCTACCAGAAGTAGAAGGTAGGTAAAAAAAAAGTGTAATGGGTGGACCTTGTCTTCAAAATATGAGCTAAATGTATGTTTTATCTTTTGGTAGCTCCAAGCGACAGGGAGTAGTTTTCCCCTGGACCATGGGAAGACCACGCCGTATGGGTGTCCAGTAAGTACTACAAAAGGCTCAGTCAGTACAGAATACATGTCACAGAATAAGTTGCTCCAGTACATTAAAGTTTAGATTTTGTTTTGTGGGACAACCACTGTAACTCGATCATACAAACTAAGTACATAACTGTTTCCACCCCTACAGACATCCCCAATGACTTCCAAGTGGAGGCTGGATTATGGCACCTTGGGTCTAGGCTCCACGCTGCCTCCCGGCTCATTCGTGGCCTGCAGCTGAAGCTGCAAGAGCTGCAGGACATGATGGCCCGACGTCGGCAAAGGCCGGTGTAATCTTATTTTTTTGTTCCTTTCCTTTGTTTATTATATTATTTATTTGTTAAAAAGAAGTTTTTATTTATTACTAAAATATTCATGAAAAACATGTGTTTTGAGTGTTTTGTTAAACCTTTAACACCTTCCTGATCCTGACATAGTGTGAAGAAGACAGAGTTTTTTTCCCACGGCCATTTTCCCATATTAATGAACACAGCGGTGTCTGCCGGCCGAAGTATTACTACATTACGCACACTCCTGTTCACTGATTACAAGTGACAGACAGAAAAATAAAAAAAGGCTTGGCTTGTTTGGGCAACAAGCCTGTACATTCTACCTTAACATAGACAGTGAAAATTATATATGAGCTTTTTATGGCTGCCCCAGCCAGTAGTAGTAGGGGACGGGGTATATCAGCATAGAGTGATAGGTAAAATAAATACAACAGACTGCGGTGGTGTATAACAATGTCCGCTAATATAACTTGTACGGGAGGCAGAGGCAGTGTAAAAAAATAACACATATATATTTTTTTTTTTGGAGGGGGGGGGCTAAAGGCTGAGGCTCCAAAACAAACTTAACCAATACTAAATAGAACTATTAGTAACGTTAACTAACAACAGCTACTCTCCTACTAAGCGTAGAAAATGGAGGCGGAGGTAGACAACAGTGTTTGATTTTGAAATAGGGTTTTGGAGACTTCGGGTTCGCACAGCCCATGACATGACACAAGACATTTAGCTGTAAAATTATGGCCCGGCTGACAGCAACAGTGGGTAGACACCCAGACTATTCTGCCCTGCAAGGCCTGATCTAATCATCAGCAGCATCAGCAAGAGGAGTATGAAATTTGGATGTAATCCAGCCTTTATTAATTTTTTATAAAGATATATTTTTGAACACTGCCTGGTGACAGATTTTTCCTTTTGGGTGTCACCACCCCCCCAGCGGCACTAAAAACCCTCTCTGACATGACACTTGAGGCTGGGCAGGAAAGAAGCGCTAGTGCATAGTGGGACAGTTCCGGCCACTGTTGTAATATGCCTGCCCAGAGATCCAGGGGGTCTGAGAAGAGGCTTTGTGAGCCAGACCTGCTCATTGAGGCGGGTGATCTGGGCCTGCTCACTTGGCTGCAGCTGTTGGGAGCATGCAGAGAAAAATTCCTGCATCATACTAATTAGGCTTAACTGGCTGCTGCTGGTTGTGGCAGGAGGTGGATGACTCGGCTGGACCTCCTTCTCAGTCAAGCTGGTAGCAGGCTGGGGCTGGCTGAAAGCTGTGGCCAGGTTACTACATAGCTTCTCCCGCAATGATACTAATTTCTCTTCCTTTTCCTGGGGAAGAAAACAATCCCTCATGTTGGATTGATACCGCGGGTCCAGAAGCATCGCCAGCCAGTATTCGTCAGTCTGCCTTATGTTTAGGATACGCTTGTCAGTGCGTAAGCATGTGAGCATACAACTCGCCATCCTGCCCAGCGTGCCTGAGAGACCACTTCTTTCCATCTCAGCCTCTCTCTGAGAAACTGCTGTGTCCCTGAAAGTCTCATCATCCTCATCCTCCACCTGTGTCTCCTCCTCCTCCTCCTGGTCATCATCACCCTCATTAAAATCCTCCACCTCTCCCCCCTCCTCTAACTGAAGCTCCTCATCCTCATCCTCCTCCTGCTCCACAAGGGAATTTTGGCGTTGAAGCTCCCCCTACAGTGACAGCATGGCGGGTAGACAAATGGCCAAGATTTCCTTCCCCCATTGCCCCCTGTTGCATGAGCGTGAGTGTCTTTTCCAGCACAAATATTATTGAAATTATGTCGTTCATACCGCAGCTGTCCCGGCTGACCAATTTGGTGGCTTCTTCTAAGGGCCTTAGAACAGCCTCCACTGCCGGAAATCAAAGCCACACCTGCTCCCTATGGTGGAAAATTCTGGCTGCTGCTGGACAAAATCGTCCACTGCCCTACGCTGCTCTAGGAGTCGCTGCTACATATGAAGAGTGGAATTCCACCAGGTCGGCACATCACCTATTAAGCGGTGTGGCGGAAGACCATTTTGACGCTGCAGTTCCACCAGAGCATGGCGAGATACATATGAATGGCTGAAATGAGTGCAAAGCTTCCGCGACTTTGCCAGCACTGTGTGCAGGCCAGTGAATGTCTTTAGAATTCTTTGCACCACTAGATTTAGTACATGTGCCATACAGGGAGCATGCGATAATTGACCCAGGTTCAGCGCTGCCACTATATTTGTCCCATTGTCACTCACTGCCTTGCCCACTTCCAGCTACCGTGGCTGTTACTGCCAAGACAAACTAAGTCTAACACTGCATGGCAGCATTTCACCTGGCACATGTGATATGAAGGAACGCGGGTAACTCGCTGCCCTGACGCTCCAGCAGGCGGACTGCCCGTGGAGGTGGAAGCGGATAGTTGTTGGGTGGTCTGCTGCTATCCTGGTTGGAAAGCACGTGGAGGTGCCAACAGCAAGTGACCCGGTTGCTGGTGGGCTCCTGCCTCGCTGTCACTAAATACATTCAGCCAATGGGCAGTAAAGGACATGTATTGCCCCTGGCCGTAAGCACTGCTCCCGGTGTCCACCGTGACTTGCACCGTGCTGCACAGAGAGACAGCTGCAGGGAGCGTCCAATATTGTCAGCCACCTGGGAGTAAAGGGCGGGGATAGCTTTGTTAGAGAAGTAATGCTGGCTAGGGACCTGCCAGCGTGGCTGAGCGCAAGCCATTGGCTCCCTAAAAGCTGGGCAGTCAACCAGTTTGTACGGCAGAGACTGAACAGCCAGCAACTTTGTCAGGTGACCATTCAGTTTGCGCACTGTCGGATTACTTGTGGCGTAAAACTGCTTCCTTGCCACGCACTCGGGAATGGACGGCTGCCGAATGAGAGGAGGTGGAGACATGCACGCACTGGGCGACGATGAGGTGGATGTACTAGTTACACCCCGGGATGCGGGCTGAGCTATGGCCTTGGATGCGGCCTGCCTGACAGAAGGGACCCCGGGAGAAGTAACCAGCTCTTTAGTATTAATGGGCTGCTCTAAATTGCCGGCATGACGCCGCTTCAAATGGTTCCACAGAGCAGTGGTCCCAACATTTGTGGCTTTCCCACGGCTCAATTTCTGTTTACGCAAATTACACGTGTCCATACTGCCACACGTAAAATACTTCCACACGTCCGACGTGTGCCCTCCACAGCTGACCAAGCTTGTAGCCCTTGCACGCTTACACCCTGGTGCCGGCCCCACTATATTTGGGGTCTCACTAGTTCCCAGGGAAGCACTAGCCCTGGGCCTAACTCGCCTCTGCCTTCTGTTGCTGCCACTGGTGGAACAACGGCCAAGTATTGCGAATACTACTAGTAGATGCTCCGGCTACAGGTCCTTTGGCACTGCTGCCCTGTGCCACCTTCTCCTTTTTTTTAGAGCTCAAAGTCCGGCTGGAACTGGACCCCTTTTGCTTATCCATTCCAGACATTTTTCAATTCACTCTGTGGCCCTGCAGCTGGTCTTTGTCCCTGTATCTCCCTGTCTCTCCCTATCTCTCCCTGTCTCTCTCTCCCTGCTTGATTAAATACTAGCCCTGAACTGGCCCTGCAATTGCCCTGCAGTATCCATGATATGTGTAATATGGATTCCCAGAGCTAGTACATCAAATTTTCACAAAACAGGTCTCAGAACTTCACACACAGTGCTTCTGCTAGTCTCAGCAGTCGCAGCAGAAGTGATGCGTCACTGGCTTACCAAGCCTGAGCCAATCAGACCAAGCCCTGCCCACTAGGTCAGGTGACCACTTTCCTCCCGGACTTTTGCACACGATAAACGAACTAACAGTAAAAGTTCGCTAATGAATTGAATTTGTACCCAACAGCGTATACAGTAACTTATACGTAGCAATAGCGTATAATTTATACGTAACGTATGCATACAAATCCGAAGCGAATCACCTAATATTCGGATTCGCTTCGCAGCAAAAAATTTCCAAGATTCAATACGAATCAACGAATCGACGAATCCATTCGCTCATCTCTAATCACCACTAATGTCTGTGCTTGAGGAATTGAAGTAGAGCAAGTGTTGATTGTTGTCAACTTTGACCTTCCTGTAACTGTACAAGATCTGATGGAGTGGCAAGGTGACATAATGTGGTGGTGGCAGCAGCATAAGGAAACCACAGAGTGGCATGATGACAGTGTGGAGGCAGCAGCAGCATCAGGAGACCACAGAGTTGCACGACGACTGTGTGGAGGCGTCAGCAGCAGCAGCATCAGGAGACTGCAGTGTCGCACAACCACGGCGTGGAGGTGGCAGCAGCAGCATCAGGAGACTACAGAGTGGCATAACAACATTGTGGAGGCAGCAGCGGCAGTAGCATCAGGAAACAAGAGAGTGACACGAGTGACAGTGTGGAGGTGGTAGCAGCAGAATCAGGATACTACAAAGTGGCATGACGATAGTGTGGAGGTGGCAGTGGCAGCAGCAGTAGCATCAGGAGACCACAGAGTGGCATGATGACAGTGTGGAGGCAGCAGCAGCATCAGGAGACCACACAGTGGCACAATGACAGTGTGGTGGCAGTGGCACCAGCAGCATTAGGAGACCACAGAATGGCATGATGACAGTGTGGAGGCAGCAGCAGCAGGAGACCACAGAGTGGCTCGAAAGCAGTGTGGAGGTGACAGGGGCAGCAGTATCAGGAGACTACAGAGTGGCTTGACAACAGCGTGGAGGTAGCAGCAGCAGGAGCAGCAGTAGCATCAGGAGACCATAGAGTGGCACGATAACAGTGTGGAGACAGCACCAGCATCAGGAGACCACAGAGTGGCACAACAACAGTGATCAGGTGGCAGCAGCAGCCTCAAGAGACCACAGAGTGGCACAATGATAGTGTGGAGGCGGCAGCAGCTTCAGGAGACCACAGTGGCACGACAACAGTGTGGGGAGAAAGGTGGCAATAACAGTACCCATTGACGATGGTGGGTGTAAGGAGTACTTGGCATCAGATGTGTGGCATCAGGCGGGTGGCAGCATCAGAATGGTGGCTAAAGCAGGTAGCCAGAAGAAACCGGTCTCTTGTCAAGGTTTGGGTGAGGCAGCATGGATGATCTAATCTGATGCATCAGGCGTTGGTGGTTGGAAATCCTAAAAGGTCAGTCTCTCCACATTTTGGATGGACAGGCGAGTTCTCCTTGGGGTAACTATGGTCCCCGCCACACTAAACACCCGCTCTGATGCCACACTACTGGCCGGGCAGGACAGCTTTTCCAGAGCAAATTCGGCCAGTTGCGGCCACAAATCCAGTTTGGCTGCCCAGTAGTCCAGCGGATCTTCAATGATGGGTGGCAGGGTACTGTCCAAGTATGCCACCACCTGCTGGTTCAGGTCCTGCTAGAGGTCTAGCTGATGCTGCTGGTGGTGAGTAGTTTCTTCGCTATGCGGGTGAAGAAAGCTGCTCATCAGCGACTCTAGACTCAGGCTGCTGCTGATGGAGCTGGTACTGCTCCTGCCACCCCCCAGCAGCAATGGCAGCGGAACATGATTGCAGAAGGCAACCACGGTCAGACCTGCGAGAGGATGGACGATGGCGCAGATAGGCAGCAGCCAACTGAATACATAGGATGTCTCTATAGTGGTTCAGTTTGTCCTCCCTCTCGGCGGGTGTAAAAAAGGCCCCCATTTTGGACCGGTAGCGAAGATCTAATAGGGTGGAGAGCCAGTAGTCATCCCTCTGCCGAATGTTGACAATTCGGCTGTCACTACGCAAGCAAGTAAGCATGCATTGGGTCATTTGCGCAAGTGACTCGGAGGGACTTGCTACCTCCATCTCCACTGCATACTGCCATGGTGTGTCTGGGTCCTCTGCCTCATCTTCCTCATCGCCCTATAGCGCCTCTGGCTGCTCCTGCTTCTCCTACTCCTCCGCTTCTGTTACCTGTGCAGAAAACCCACCTATTTCGCTGCACATTGCTTGTGCTCCAATGTCCTCCTCCTCTTCCTCCCCTTTCAGTTCAGCCCCCACAGAGCTCATGTGGCCGTGAGATGTAGTTGCCACGTCTCCTGTCCCCTGACCAGCCAGATTTACCAGCATCTTTTCCAGGATATGAATGAGTGGAATGACATTGTTCATCCCGTAGTCCTGGCGACTGACAAATAAAGTGGCCTCCTCAAAGGGAACGAGCAAACGGCAGGTGTCACGCATGAGCTGCCACTGGCTGACATCGAAGTTGCACAGGGGAGTACCTCTATCCGTTTGAATCATGAAGAAATCGTTTATGGCCTTTCTCTGTTCATACAGTTGGTCCAACATATGGAGGGTGGAATTCCAACAAGTGGAAACATCGCATATCAGCCTATGTTGGGGGACGTCGTTCTGCCGCTGTAGCTCAAGAAGGGTGTGCTTGGAGGTGTACGAGTGGCTGAAGTGCATGCAAAGTTTCCTGACCATTTTTAGGATGTCTTGCAGATGGGTAGAAGAGTTTAGTAACCGCTTGACAACCAGATTGAACACATACGCCGAGCAGGGCGCATGGCACAGCCCTCCTTGATGCAGCGCAGACACCATGTTCTTCCAGTTGTTGGTCACCATGGTTCCAATTTTGAGTTGTCGCGGGGAAAGCCAGGATTCGATTTCTTGATGAAGGACACAGAGCAGTTCCTCCCCTGTGTGACTCTGTTCACCCAGGCAAACAAGGTGTAGAACCGTGTGACACTGCCATGCCCTGCACATGTGATATGCTGGTGAGGCACTATGAATTGTCCCTGCAGTGGAGGCTGAGGACACGGTGGAGGATGAGGAGCCAGACATTGTCGCAGGACCAATGGCATGAGAACGTGTAGGCGGAAGCGGCGTCGCCTGACCAAGTTGCTGGTTTGGCTGTGCAGGAACCACATTTACCCAGTGGACCGTAAAGGATATATACTGTCCCTGACCGTAATTAGAGCTCCACACGTCGGTGCTGCCGTGCACTTTGGCAGACAACGACAGGCTCAAGGACTGGCTCACCTCCTGTTCTACATATTTGTGCAGGGCTGGTAATGCCTGTTTTGCAAAGAAATGACTGCTTGGAACTCTCCACCTCAGCTTGGCACAAGCCATCAGTTCTCTGAAAGGTGCAGAATCCACCACTTGGAAAGGGAGGGACTGCAGCACCAGCAACTTGGCCAGGAGCGCGTTCAGCTTCTGCACCATTGGATGTGTACACGCCTACTGCTGTCTCTTGGCAATTGCTTCGCTGATCGATTGCTGATGGAATGACTGACGAAGAGTAGGAGGAGGAGCAGGAGCATCCGATGATGGGAAGGACAGACAGCTCCCTTCGGCTGAGGTGATGGAGCCTTGACTGCCTGAAATCAGATGTATGCCGCTGGGTGATGCAGCGGCTGCAGCGGCAGGCTGGGCCACCACATTAGAGCCATGGTTCTCCCGGGCCACTTTATACTGCATATGTTGAAGCAGGGCTGTGTTGCCAACATTGGCACCCTGGCCTTTAGCCCACAGATTCTACAAATGGCTAGGTTCATCTCGCCTGGCAGCTTAACAAAAACTGCCACACCGCCAGGTAGGTGATTTTACCCTGAACAGTCCGCACTGACTGGCTGCTACCGCCGCTGCCTCCGTAAACTCCTGTACCACTACTTTGCGGCCCGGTAGTCTCCTGCAAAGCGAGTGGTCTACCCCGGGCACCTTTGGCTCCCGACCTCCCACTGCTGCCACCCTGCCTCACGGGCAAGCTGCCACCCTCTTCTCCTGATGATGATGAAGCCTCTAATTCACCCAGCTCCCAAGTGCGATCAGCTACATCAACATCATCGAGTACTGTCTGCATGTCACTGATGTCCTCCTCAATGGTCTCTGGGTCAAGAGCCTGACCACTCACAACACCAGCTGCCACGCCACTCTCCTCATCACTACTTGCCCGCCTACCGGAGATAGCTGCGGATGTCTCCTCCACATCTTGGCTGGCCAGTAGCTGCTGACTGTCCTCTAGTAGCTCGTCCTCACTGTATAGTGGAGCTGAGCCCACAGCATACAGTACTTCTCTGGCTGAGGGAACAGAAAAGGGCAGAGGCAGGTTGAGGACAGGTGAGGGCACAGGGTCTGCTCCCGGGCCATGCCAACTAAGGGTTGTGTCTGACAAAACCACTGACTCTTGGCTGGGGGTGTCTGATGTCAATTGGGACAAAATCAAAGACCAAGTCAACCATTCAAAAACCGCTGGGTTGCTGGTCAAGTCACACCTGCTAGATGACATCAGGAGCTCAGGCCTCTCAAAGTGATCCCTGCTGCCATGCCCCCTTACTCTGCTGCAACCTGTGCCTGCGCCAGAAACATTTAGACCTCTGCCACTCCCCTGTGCAGGGCCTGTCACTTCTCTGTCTGACATACTGTTAGATCAAATAAAGAAATAAAAAGGAAATTAAAACACGCTACAAAGGTCTGTAATTTTCCCATTTCACCATACAATGGCTAACAAGCCCTTTATAAGCACTAATAAAAAATAAAAAAGGCTTTACTAAATGTAACTGTGGCGCTGAATAAAACTAATACATGCTACAAAGGGCTGTAATGTTCCCACTTCAACACACAACGGCTAATAAGCCCTTTTTCCCCCACCACTAATAAACAAAAAAAGGCTTTACCATGTGCCTGAGGAGCTATATGCCGAATAAAACTTTTTTTGCCACTGCCGCTAGGCCTGTAATTTTCTCAATTCAGCACAAAATGGCTAATAAGCCCTTTCCTATCTCCCTATCCTTCCCCTACACTTCTATTGAGCTATATATACGTTTGAAACTCTTTTCTACCACTTTCCCTAGTGCCTGCTAACATCTCTCCCCAGTTCATTGGAGAATGGCAGAATCCAAGATGGTTGAGGCTATTTATAGGGCTGTGACATCACAGGGCTGGCTGCTGATTGGCTGCATGCATGGCAGTGTGGGTGATCCCTCCTTCCCAGAATTCCTTGCTCCATATTCTAACACGTGAAGCAGTCATTTTAGGAAAAAATGCTATTCGAAGCATCAGGAAATTCGAATTTGGTGCAAATAGAATAAATTCTGAAATTCGGATCGAATTCCACTTCATCAGCTTTGATTCGCTCATCTCTAGTAAGAGCTATGGAGCAGAGTAGAGTAGAGTATGTCTGCCCGCCTTGCTAATGAACCATGTCCCCTGACCCCGTTGCTTTTTGTAGTGATTACTTCCAAGTTCCAACCAGTTCCCCTGTCTACGCACCACCAGGTAATCCTGTAGATGACCTGAATATTTTCTCTTGTTTCTATCAGATTTGTTGCCAAAATATTCTGTAACTGTCTTATTTATTTGAATGGTGCAGGGAGAAATGTATGTCCCCCTCACCAAAACAAACCCTTTCACATGTATGGAACCGATTTTCAGTTGCAGAAATTTATATAATAAATCTGCACCTTATGAATTTACTCTTACTCTTCCAATAATAAATTTTCACAGCAACGAGGCAGCATATGAGCAAAGTAAACTTTCTCAGAAGAATCCATTATGTTGTTCATGCATCACTTCATTGCTATTACAACATTTTATTTCATTTATTTATAAGTAAGTGCATGTATGAAGGATATATGTTATGTAACGCCAGTATGAATTATGTATGTGAATTATATTTAACTGGTTAATTAATGGATTGGTAATACTGGTTTGGCATCAACTACTGTGTATAATTTGCAGAATTACTGAAAATGTTCTCGTTAAATATTTAAATTATTTGAATCATACTTCCTAGAAGAGATGCATTAAGAGATAAGGGCAGCAGCTCATTTGGAAAGGTCACTTTTCTTCCCCTCTCCTAGGGGTACAGTTAGATGGAGATTTTCTGTGTGACACATATTGTGTGCCCAAGTATCGCAGTGTAGCAGGGCAGCCATAGAAATGATTGGGGTCACAGTGTGACTCGCAAGTTTGCCGCTACAGTTTTTGCAGTTCTGGGGTCATGTTATTATGGCATGCGATCGAGCATGGCGTGATTTTTTTTCTTGAGTAATGTCATGGTATGGCATGGGTGCATAGCATGCTGTGGGTACTTATTATTATGGCATGTGATTAAGCATGGCGTGATTTTTTTTCTTGAGTAATGTCATGGTATGGCATGGGTGCATAGCATGCTGTGGGTACTTACTATTATGGCATGTGATCGAGCATGGCGTGATTTTTTTCTTGAGTAATGTTATAGTATGGCATGGGTGTATAGCATGCTGTGGGTATTTATCATTATACACATGGTATAAACCAGCTAGGCAGAAAAAAAACTTGTTCATAATCTACTTCTATATGTTCACCTTATTAATCATACCAGTGGCGGGACAAGCACTTTTGGCCCCAAAGGCAAAAATTAAAAGTTTAGCATTCTGGCTGTCAAATATATATTTGTTCAGTGTAAGGGCTCATGCACACGAACATATATTCTTTCCGTGTCCGTTCCATTTTGTTTTGCGTACCGTATGTGGAACCATTCATTTCAATGGGTCCGCAAAAAAAACTGAAGATACTCCGTGTGCATTCTGTTTGCGTATGTCTGTATTTCTGCAAAAAAATAGAACGTGTCCGTATTACGGACAAGGATAGTACTGTTCTATTAGGGTCCATGATGACGTCATCACTGCGGCTGCAGCAGCCTCAAATGGATAAAGTGTTTTTTTTTTTACCGGATTAACCCCTGAAAGCAATCTCAGATGCCGCAATCAGCAGTCAATGCAGCATTTGAGGGGTTCAATGACGAGAGCTGGCGCCATTGGCCGCTACATACAAAGAAATGCGTTCATAATGTTCGTCACAAAGCAAATTTCTTTGTGAAATTTGCCAAAGCAGCCAAATCGAATTTTCCATAACTTCGCTCATCTGTACATATAATCCATGTTATACATTAATAAAAAAATACATTAAGTCAGTGTATAAACGTAATCCTTTAGGGTGACCGGTGTCTAAGTTGAAAATCCACAGGGCGACACGATTGTGTTCCCAAACGCATAATCATTTTCTCTATTCCCACCACTTGAAGCGAATTCACATTGCTGTTGTGGCACATTATAAGGTGTTGTGATGCTGCTGCCATATTTCTGATTCCAGGATTTTGTATATGTCAGAAACCTTCATTAATACATTTCCCCAAATGTCTCATAGCACAACTCGCATACTGTAATTTGCACATGGTAAAGTTAATGCTATACACCACATGAGTAGTACTAATGATAATAATTTGATTCTAAAAGATCTTCCTGCACTACATGAATCTTATCTTTGCTGATTTTTTCATAAATCTACATAAAGAAAATGTAGGGCCCCCACATTTATACCTACGATATTCAACCAAGTACTCGTATCAGTGGCGTAACTAGAAATGACTGGGCCCCACAGTAAATTTTGAACCAGCAGCTTCTTCTCAACCTTCTCTACTGTGAGTAGTCAGACGAGGCCCAGCAGCCGCTCCATATGTTACCTACAGTGTCACTGTATATAATGTCATTGTATTAAACTAGCTAGTGCTAATTGATAACATTACCATTGATCTTTTCACTACAAAATGACATCCTGATGCTAAAATGTAATTTGTTAGAAAGGGTACAGCATGAAAACTGACGGGACTGCGGCTATGCAGCCCCATATGTAGCAAATAATTTTGCCACCGAGTTCGGTGTTTGGGAATTTAATAAAGCTTGTTGAAAGGCTGCAGGGCAGCCAATCAACAAGCTTTTCAGCTGTGGGCACTACAGTAATGACGTGGCTGTGATTGGCCGGTGCATCATGTCACCCAGCCCCTATACAAGCTGGATCACGTGTAGCACCGCCCATCAGCTCTGAGTAGTGCAGGCAGGGGCGGATTGGCCATAGACCTTACAGGGAAATTTCCCGGTGGGCCGATGCCCAGGGGGCCACCTGAGCCCTCCTCACAGCCTGCCAATTGATGTTTTTGGGGATGTATTTTGTTCTAGCAGCAGTATTTTGTGATGGACTGTGGTATTTGGCTCTGTTGAGGTGGTATAATGTGCCACAATATGGTATTGCTGGCCCTGCCTTCCATCAATTTGGACCCGACTACAAAACGGGGCCTTTTGATATTTTTTCCAGGGCCAGTTTAAGTTCCCAGTCCACCCCTGAGTGCAGGGACAGGAAGCAGACAGCTAGGAAAGGGAGAGTGTTAGGAATTTCATCTGGCTATTTATTCTGTGGGTGACCTATAGTGATTTGTTTGTGGGTGCAATACACCAGCTTTGCACCCCTGACACAGAAATATAATAATTAATCTGGCTGTTAATTCTGTGGGTGACTTATAGAGATTTTTTGTGGGTGCAACGCACCACCTTTGTACCCCTGATACAAAAAAATAATAGTTAATCTGTTTGTTAGTTCAGTGGGTGACATATACCCATTTTTGGTGTAAGTTACACATGCACTTTATACGTGACAGGGAAATTAATATAGTTAATCCATCTGTTAGATCGGTGGTGGGGGTGATCACAGACAAGCGTAGCCGCCTGTCCACAGCCAACGTGAACAAGCTCACATTCATTAAAATGAACCACAGGACTTGTCTGTACCTTGGGCTGAGTAGACAAGTATACTGGCCGCACCCAGCCATTGTTATACTCCAGCGCACTTTCTCTTTGCATTCTCTTTTCCATTTCCCCTTTGTTTTGGGGCCTTCCCAAAATTCTAAAAAAAATAAATAAATAAAAAAACAACAACAAAAAGAGTGTTGGCGACCTCCTCCTCCACTTCCACCTACACCGCGATGACCACCGCCTCCTCAACCTCCTACTCCACTTTGACCTTTGCCTCCTAGTTCAAGCTTATTTTTTTTTATTTTTTTTATTCCCTATCCACATTTGTACTGCTCTTACCCCCATTTTGCTTCCCTTTGCAGCCCTCTAGCCCTTACTACGACTATTTTACAGCCATTTTAGTGCACCAAAGTTCGGATCCCCATTGACTTCAATGAGGTTTGGGTTCGGGTCAAGTTCGGGTTCCAAACCCGACGAACCCGAACATCCACGGGTCCGCTCATCCCTAGTAGCAAACTGAGGAAAAACTCTGTCTGTAGCCATCACAATTTGGCCCCTGTAAAAGTTATCCTTGGGGTATGGTTTCTGCATGTAGTTTTGGAAGCCAAAATCACAAGTGGATCATAAAAGAACAGAAAGTATAAAAGACTTGTAACCTTACGCTTCTCCATTTTTCCTGTTTCCAACACACCAACTTCAAGCCTAATATACCCAACCCCTATTTTTAAGGAATGCGCAGAAATTTACAAAGCGTTGGGATCCTTAATTCTATATTATACTAGCAGAAAGACCCGGCTTCGCCTGGGTATATTTCATCCATATCATTTAATGTTTCTGTGTGTCGTTGCAGAGAGAAAGTCAATGCAGCTGACAGAAGTTGATTTTTACCTTTATTTTTTCAATCCCCATTGGCTGCGGAGTGGGAGGGGACATGACCTGAACGGGTCGGGGGCATGGTTTACCGGCACCTTACGGGGGGGAGGATGCTTTTAAGTCCTTCTTTTCAGGGTGGCCTGAATTATAGGTCAATGCCATGGTAATTTGAGGAAACACAGTGGGTAGCAGTGGAAGAAAACATTGCTTCGCATGGGTATATTTAATCTATTTCATTTAGTGTCATTGCAGGGAGAAAGTCATCCTCCCTCCCACCCCTGCAGCTGACAGACATTGATTTTTACCTTTAATTTTTCAATCTCCATTGGCTGTGGAGTGGGAGGGGTGGTGGCCTGACCGAGTCAGGGAGGGGGTGTGGCCTGATTGAGTCGGGGCATGACGACGAAGCGAGACCTGGGGTGGGGGTTTTAAGTCCTTCTTTTGAGGGTGGCCAGAATTACAGGTCGATGCTGCTGGGGAGTTTCAGCAGCTGGCTGTTGTTTGTGACATACCATGTCAGATTGGACACAGGCTTGGGTCTGCTGGGCAGTTTCAGCAGCTCGCTGTTTTTTGTGACATACCCTGTCAGAATGGAGACGGGCTTGGGTTTGCTGAGAGTTTTCATTATCTCGAGCAGCAGCCATGCAGTTTGCTGCAGGAGTTTTGCGTCCAACAGCAGTTTTCGTTTTTGGAGGCATGAGTAGTTTAAAAGCGTTTCAATTTATAAGAATGCTGACATCCAGTATGGCAGTCCAGTATAGGTACAGTCTATTTATGGCTGTGTTGTTATGGAAACCTGGTAAATTAAATGTGAACTTGGCTGATACACATCATATGACTGAATATTTAAGGACCTGCGAACTGCTATTGACTAATACAGTAGCTTGGTTGCTATAGAAACCTGGTCTATAGCTGTGTGCGCATGGAGAGAGAGAGTAAGGACCTGTGAGCTTCTATTGGCTGATAAGGGACATGTGACCATGTGTATGGCAGTTGGGACCCGGCTTTGCCTGGGTATATCTCATCTATTTCATTTAATGTTTGTGTGTGTGTCATTGCAGAGAGAAAGTCTCCTTCCCACCCATTTCTGTAGCTGACAGAAGTTGATTTTTGCCTTCATTTTTTCAATCCCCATTGGCTGTGGAGTAGGAGAGGGTGTGGCCTGACCGGGGCGTGGTTTAGCGGGACCTTGGGGGGGGTTGCTTTTAAGTCCTTTTAGTGGAAGAAAACATCTTTTTTTACTACTGAACAGTAGTAGTCTAATATTAGTCTATTTCATCTAATGTTTCTGTGTGTTGTTCCAGAGAAAAACTCACCCTCCCACCCCTGCAGCTGACAGAAGTTTATTTTTACCTTCATTTTTTCAATCCCCATTGGCTGCAGAGGGGGAAGGGGGCGTGGCCTGACAGAGTCGGGGTGTGGCTTAGTGAAACCTGGAGCAGGTGTTGTAAGTTCTTCTTTTGAGAGTGGTGTGAATCACAGGTCGGTGCCATGGTAATTTATGAGGACACGCAATGGGTAGCAGTGGAAGATTTACTACTGAACGGTCATAGTCTACAATTAGTCTAAAACATAAGTTATATTTATGGTAACCGGAATACCCCTTTAACAGTATCATCCACAGCGCTCTGCCCCTTTAAAGCATTGAATAGAAATGACTGGATTGGTACCTGAGATCCTCAGCTGGCTGCTAATTACCTGGCTGTGTTGTTATGGAAACCTGCCCTCCCTGTGTGTGTCTGTGTAGAGAATGGCAGTTGGGGTTTAAAACCAATGCTGTCAGGCTAATATTGGCTAATGCAGGTCATATTTTGGGAATATCTCGGGAACGTTATGTCCTAGAGAGATGAGACCTTCCCTGATGTACCTGTGTGCCGAATTTGGTGAAAATCGGTCCAGTAGTTTGGTCGCGCATAGAGAACAGACAGACGGACAGACGGACAGACGGACAGACGGACAGACGGACAGACGGACAGACGGACAGACGGACAGACAGACAGAAACTCGTTTTTATAATATTAAGAGATTTGTGTTTGTGGTGTCACAAATGAGTTAGATTCCATAGAATTTATTTCAATTTTTGTGCTTATTTTATATGGAATAATCTTTCATTACTTATGGAATTTTCTTTGTTAAGCTATTGTACTACTGATAATCCACTAGAGATTTTATGGACAGGCATAGGGAAAACCTAGGGAGACAGGATAATTCTTAAGATTTGCTGCTGAGAAAATAACTGAGTTGGTTCTGAAATATGCTAGTGCCACTATGGAACTTGCATATATAGGCAAAGCCTTTATTTGATCAAAGAAACCTTTAGCATTAAAGGGGTTGTCTAAGTTATTTTTTTGTCCTTTGTATGTTTCTAACTAGTCAAATACAACAGCTTTTCCATACACTTTCTGCTTCTAAAGTTGCTGGTTTCTCAGGTTTCAATGAGGGTCACATGAATTGTGACGAAGATACAGAAGATCCTATTCAGGCGCATGAAGACCGGACCAGAAGGACTCTTGGAGTAATCCAATTTTTATTCCAAATGATATACAACGCGTTTCAGGGGTCTCTGGCCCCCTTCATCAGGTGATACCATTTGGAATAAAAATTGGATTACTCCAAGAGTCCTTCTGGTCCGGTCTTCTTGCGCCTGAATAGGATCTTCTGTATCTTCATACTTTTCTCCCTGTGGGATTGGGCATCCTGAACACCAGGGAATTCTCTCCTATGGTAGCATTAACCGGTTACTGGGATCTTCAGCTACTATGAGCCTACATTAGTGTTGTGCCTATCATTTGCACAACTGTTTAATTTAATTTTCTACTATTGAACCAAACATACTACCCTATTGTGCGCTCTCTCTCTTTTGCCCAGTGAAATTGTTCTGGACAAGCCCAACTCTGTATACATGACCTGTGATGTCAGCTTACCTCCCTTCTAATCTTATATTCGTGCACAAAACTTGTACACCAGACGTCACTGTGCTGGCCACGCCCCCCTGCTGGGCTCTTGCTATCTGCTCTCCCTGGATTCTTTCAGATAAAACATTAAACCCTTCAGCCAGAACACACTGAAGGCTTTACAACAGCAGCTGCAGATGTAAAAAGACACAGGATCTGCTCTCCTCACCCTACAGACACAAAGCTGATACTGTAGCTGATCTGGAGGAGATGCAAAGAAGAAGGTAGGGGGAAGAACATGTGTGTATCAGCAGTGTCATTGAACAGCTGGGACTTGTAGTCCTACACATACAACATGCTGCTGAGTATTCCAGCAGACATGTCACTCAGGGCAGCATTTGCAGAGCAGAGCAGGGGGAGGGGCAGAGATTGTTATTACTGCAGGTAAACAAAGACCAGAAGAGAACCAGGGAAATGTGGAAATATAGATTTGTTTTGCCTAAAACTTGCTTAACTTAGTTATATATTGCCCATCAGATTTAAAGTACTATATTTTTTTTTTCATAACTTGGACAATCCCTTTAATATACAGCTTGTGGTATCGGTTGGCTAACCACCTATTTGTTACTCTGGCAATTGTCTAATATCTAACACAGGCATCCCCAAACTATGGCCCTCCAGATGTTGCAAAACTACAACTCCCAGCATGCCTGGATGGCCTACAGCTATCAGCCTACAGCAGGGCATGGTGGGAGTTGTAGTTTTACAACAGCTGGAGGGCCACAGTTTCTAACATGTAGAGATCTAAACTTGACAATCTTGCTCAAACACTAGCACCACTGCTTTTCCATCATAGATGTGCCAAGGCATATTCAGTAACAACTACTTGAGCAGCTACTTGTGCAACAGGGGATAACACCCAGCCCAAGCTGTACATTTAGTCCACTATTCTGTTAGAAGGGTGAGAATAGCATGTGCACAATGGCTAATTCGTATATGATTATATATTGATATACTTTGGTTCACATTGAGCCAAAATTTGGTACTATTTGGAGCATCTAGGGCAGAGATCTCAAACTCGTGGCCCTCCAGCTGTTGTAAAACTACAACTTCCATCATGCCAGGAGAGCCTACAGCTATTGGGACATGCTGGGAGTTGTAGTTTTGCAACAGCTGGAGGGCCACGAGTTTGAGATCCCTGATCTAGGGGATTGCCTTACCCAAAGTGTTGTATACTGTAGGTTTCTGGATGGCCTAAGATGCATCATTTTGAACCAAAATGACACCACAATTCTGGCATAAAAATCTGTCTCCAAGTAAGCCAACGAATAGTTGGTAAGGAGTCAGAGAAATGTGTTATCAGGGCTGGGATACACAGATAAGGGGTAAGTGATCCCTAAGCTTAATCCCAACCCCTTTCCCTGCCTATTGCCCGCTCAGGCTAACCCCTGAGCCGACAATCTGAAGACTGGAAATACACTAACAAAAGTGCGGGGGATGGGAAGACAAACAAGACAGACAAACAAGAACCAAATGGGTAGTCAGGTAGCCGCGTCAAAACCAGGAGAGTACGTCAGGAACAAAATCAGCAAGCAGAGAGAAGTAGTCAAATACACGCCAAGGGTCAAAGAACATAAAGAGTCTAAACTGCAGAGCAAGAATGTCAAACCAGGTAGTAGCAAGGAAACTCCAAACACTGGCATCTAGGTAAAAGTTAGAGGGCCTTAAATACCTAGCAGACCCCACCCAACCAGCTGACTGGGAGGAGAAGCAAGGAACAAAAACTTAACTCATGAGTTACCAATGAACAGAAAATAAACAGACACTATATTGCTCGCGTCTTCCGGCGACCAGTAACAGGCCGCGAGAGTGCGCACCAGCCACGTCTCTGGCACTTATGACCGTTGCGCGCGTCCTCTGCCTGGGACGCGCATCCACAGCCAGATACCGCCGGATGGAGGAGGAGCCTGCCGAAATAGCGGACGAAGCCTGACCCCGGGCAACCACCTCGCCACCAGAGTCAGGGGCAGGACCAGCAGAACGGGTGCAATGACTGCCGGTCCTGACATGTGTCTAGTCATGCACCAAATTTATCATCCTGCTTTAGGCCTGTGTGTTGTATATTTAATTGTAGTATATGAGTCTGTCTAGATTTTAAAATCATTGAGAAGTATTGAGGCAATACATTTAAAGGGGTTATCCTTGTGAGCTGTCTGCGCCCGTGATCCTGGAAGTGCATGCCACTGAATTAGAACAGGGAGTGCAGAAAAGAATATACATCATTATAAGTCACTTTTTGTAAGTCTGGACACTGTGGCCACAAAATCCCAATAAAATACATTTAAGTTTGTGGGTGTGACGTGAAAAAATGTTGAAAAGTTCAAAGGGCATGAATACTTTTTAAAGGCACTGTACATAGCTGTGATTCACCTGATTAAATCACAGTTTTTCTTTTGTTGATCTGAGGCACTGTTCCTGAGTTCTGATACTTTTATTAGAATATGCATATTAAGCCTTTGGTGCAATGAGGGCATTACTGTTGCTCTTGTAGCTCCCAAGCTCCACTCATTTCATTGTCCAGCACCTCTCTGGCTGTTTTGATTAACAGGGCTAGGCAGTGAAAAAAGCAGCCAGGGAGGGAATGGCCGCTGAAAGGCACAGAGCTTGGGTGCAACAAGAGCAACATTGTCAACCTTATTGCACCATAGGTCTAATTTGCATATTAATAAAAAGTATCAGAACTCATGAACAGAGCCTCAGATCAACAAAAGAAAAACCATGTTTTAAGCAGGTGAACCACAGCTATGAATCTATGCAAACAGAAAGGGAGATTCCCTTTAAGAGCCTACATATGAACAATGCATAATTGTTGCATTTCACTACATTTTTAAAAATGATTCTAAATGTGAAAAGCACTGTGAAATTAACATATAACTGTGGTGTTACATTACTTTATTTCTGGCGGTGGAAACTGCAATCAAAGCAAATGACCATATTAAAATTTCAATGTGAAGCATATGCAGCGAGCCTCAGAGGAGCTGGTGCAGATGAACAGAATGGTAGTGGCCCTGATTAAGTGTTGTTTGACTTGTGTACTCCTTCCGGCTCTCGCTCACTGGGGTTTGGGGAAGTGGAAATGTAGTATTGAAGAATGAGGCCAGAATTAAACTTAATAAAGTCTTTTTACTAAGTGAAACCTAGAACCTCTGATACATTCAATAGCAGCAGACTTTAAAGGAAATGTGTCACCCTAAAAAAAAAATTCTGTAATTTTAAACCAGATAGTAACACATCACGTTTTTCTGTAATATTTTTTTATTTTCTGATTACAGATTTTTATTTCCTGAACATGATTATGGGGGCGGTCATTTTGCCTGAGCTGTTCTTAACAGCATTTAGAGAGCATTAAAAGTTGCTTCACGCCAGTCCCATGGGCCATAGACACAATGGAAGATATGGCAAATTTCATACAATAAAATACTATACTATAATAAATAATACTATACTATAATAAAATACAAATATAATACAAAATTGGAGTGATATACATACAGTAACATTTATTGTGATTTGAATGTGCATCCTTGTGGCTGCAACTGGTTTTGCACTGGCTAAATTTGGGTGCAGACCCTTAAAAATACCCAGGTTTTTACCACGAACCTCATAAGTAGGTCTGGACTTTTTTGGACCCAAAATAGTCACCAGCTGGCAGCCAGACACAGCAGCAATGAGACGACAGAAACAAGACTAGTCATAAGGCATGGAATAGGAATGAGGAGACCAGGTATGGAACAGAATCAGGAGGATCAAGTGTAACAGTTAAACCAGGAGCATGGACATCTGGGGCCTGACCACAGTCATGTCCTCACAGTACAGGAACATGGCCACAGCACAGAAACATGGTCTATAACAGTGCATGGAGTAGTAGGACAATTGAGACCAGACATGGAACAAGTTCAGGAAGACAAGTGAGCAGGAACCAGGATCATGGGCACCTGGGACATGGCCAGGAGTAGGACCCAGAATCAAAGAGGCAAAGAGACAGCGACAGGAATATGGCCACATTAGAGGAATGTATTTTAGAACAGCCAAGGGTAATCACAAGAAGATCAGTTCAGGAACCTATTAAAGTAACCAAGGGTTAGGACAGGAGCATAGTGATAAATAGCCAGGAGGTCCTTGTATTACAAATACCAGGAAAAATAGCGTGAAGAAACAGCTGCATAGCAACAGAGCTTGGAACCAGGAAGATGTTTATCATAACTTTTTTTTATTGAACAAAGAATAAAAGAGAACATAACAAAGATCAGGCCTGAAAGCCTGTTAAAAGTATGGGCTTTTACAGAGAACATCATTGTATACAGGGAATGCTATTCGGCATATAAGCAGAAAAAGGACATCAAAAGAAACACATGTAAATAAAATTCAGTGATTTGGCACCATTTTGGTCTATGGCACATAATGGGCAAAGATGGCATCAAAAAAGGTTGCAATACTCAGAGTGGACCATGGATGCTCCTCTAAAAGAATACATAGACTCTACAATGTCCTGTGAACGATAATATCATGTAAGAAGTTTAAATGACTTCTCTTGAATTCTAATGCATCTGGAGATGCCATGGGATTTCTGTAATGCTTGTTGGACATCTTCTGTGGAAAGAGGGAAAAAGGTGGAAGAGTTTCCAAGAATGGGACATTCTCTTAAACAAGGAGTTAATGTTCGTCTTAGGTGTCAAAATGTTAGGGTCTCCCCACAGAATGGCTACTACAAGAGCTAATTGTCTCTACAATTTAGTGTAATTAGTATTGATAAGCTCCATGAGATTTTTAAAGTACAGAGTAGCAATATCATGAGATATATGACACCCGAAACCACATAAGTCTCTTGGGAGAGCTATTGTAAAAGGTTATATGAAAAGTATAGCTCTAGACCCTTTCTACAAAAAAATGGAGAATAACCAACGGCTGCAAAGAAAAAAGGGGGAAGTCATGAAGGGATCTCCATAGATACTATCTACAAGTGTTCTCATACTGGTTTCAAGTCCTCAGGGTTTTTAACAGTCATCATTTTGCCTGGGAAGGCAATGGTGAGTCCTAAAGGAAACAGCCAGTGGTATGGCATGAGCTTGGATTTAAAATATTCCATTAGAGTTTTCAGCTTTCTTTGGAAGCAGGGTGGAAGGTGGAATATGTTTAAATAATTGTAAAGCAGAACTCTCAAAGGAGAAGTCTGCAAGTGGTCCCGAAGCTTCTATGATGGCCAGTGCAACAACATAGTTTAGTAGCCCACATATAATCACTGGGCAGCTCTCCCCTCAATGGCTTGGATCACCAGGCTCTATGGGCACGTTTGATAACAAATTGTTCAATGCGGTTGGGCCCAAGGAGTAAATATCTGGCTTATTTTGGAATGGAGTCTCAGTCATAGTTATCAGGTAATACCAGGGGTGGATTGAAAACTTAAAGTGACCCTGTAAAAAAAGCTAAAAGTAACCCCATGTTGTAGGTAAGTCCAAATTAACAGAAGACAGGGCGAAGACAAGTAGGAAGGGCTGGCAATACAATATAGCTGCACATAATAGCGCCTGAAAAGAGCCTAGTACCACAGTGCAGCACAATGTACCTCCCCGGCAGAACCAAATACCACAGAGCAGCACAATATACTGCCCTAGCAGTGCAAAATAGCTCCACTAAAGGTGCTCCGCTGTGGTGGCCAGCACCAGCTGCCATATTTTGTATTTCCTCAGGATGGCAATACAGTTGATTCATGAGTCAGAAGGGTACCAGCCTGGTACATAAGTACTTGAAGCTGCCAGTTTTAATTAACTCTGGGAGCCTTATATCATTACATACCAGGCTAGCAACCGTGAGGAGGACACAGGTGGCCCCCTGGGCATTGGCCCACCAGGAAGTTTCCTTGTGTGTTCTATGGCCTGTCGGCCCCTGGGTAAGCCTGTTATGGATATGTTTCCACCTGGTTCTATTTTCCTAGTCCTCCAGGAGAAGCAGGGAATTGTTAATATGGTAGCATTGTTGGATAAGCTGCTCCTTCAATATAGTGCCGAACTGTACAGATGACTGGTGGGCCTGTTCAAGGGTCTCAACATGCCAGATGTCGGCTTTGATATCTGTTAAATCTATAGCAATATGGGCTAAAGCCTTTGCCAGGGCTCTTTTTCGAAAGCTTTTAGAAATAGTGAGGAAGTCTTCCGCACATTGGCTCTCCACAACACTCTCTTCATCTGAGTCTTTCGTGATATTGGAGCCAGTGTGTGCATATGGTACCAGCTTGGCTCTACGTACAGGTGACTGCACATGTTGTTTTCTATGAAACTGTTCCATCTCATGTTGATATTTGAATGCTCATGGGGTATCTGAAAGTTCCTTGGCTCTATCTTTGTTGCCCACCTTCCCCGTGGTGCAGGGTGGATGGGATTCACAATGTTCAAGAGTGAGCGATTTCGGGTTATGTGTCTGTCATGAAGTACAGTCAGGCTCTGCCCCATTGACCTAGGAACAATTAAAGAGGACCTGTCACCACAAAATGCAGTGTACTCTGCAGACGGCATGTTATAGAGGAGGAGGAGTTGAGCAAATTGATATTTAGTTTTGGAGGGAAAAGATTCAGTAAAATTTATACATTTAAATCTCTGCTATTTCTGACACTGGGGGTATCAGTGATAACATTCTCTGTATAAGTGTGTATACTAGACAGCTGTCACTGATAGCTGTATACAGGGGAGGTGTTATCAGTGATTGATAGCATTCTCTGGGTAAGTGTGTATACATAGATAGCTGTCAGTCACTGATAGCTGTACACAGGGGAAGTGTTATCAGTGATTGATAGAATTCTCTGTGTAAGTGTGTATACATAGATAGCAGTCAGTCACTGATGTATACAGGGGAGGTGTTATCAGTGATAACATTCTCTGTGTAAGTGTGTATACAGAGATAGCCAGAGGCAGACTGGGAACTTAAAGTGGCCCTGGAAAAAATACTAAAAGTGGCCCCGTTTTGTAGTTGGGTACAAAGTGATGGAAGGCAGGGCCAGCAATACCATATTGTGGCACATTATACCACCCCAATAGAGCCAAATACCACAGTCCATCACAAAATACTGCCAGCAGCACAAAATACATCCCCATATACTTCCACTGGCCACCACAAGTGGTGCCCAGGCAGCTGCTCGGGCATTGGTCCACCGGGAAATTTCCCTGTAAGGTCTATGGCCAATCCACCCCTGGAGATAGCTGACAGTCACTGATAACTGTACACAGGTAGGTGATATCAGTGATTGATAGCATTCTCTGTGTAAGTGTGTATACAGAGATAGCGGTCAGTCACTGATAGCTGTACACAGGGAGGTTTTTATCAGTGATTGGCAGCATTCTCTGTGTAACTGTGTATACAAAGATAGCTGAGAGTCACTGATAGTTGTATACAGGGGAGGTGACATCAGTGATTGATAGCATTCTCTGTGTAAGTGTATACAGAAATAGTACACGGGGCAGTCTTAAGTTCAGAAAAAGAGAAGATATAATTTACAAGTTTTACTGATTCTTTTCCCACAAAACTATACATCAATCTGCTCAACTTCTCCTGGTCTATAACATGCTACAGATTGCACTGCATATTGTGGTGACAGATTCTCTTAAACCACTGCTTTGCACCAGAGTATGGCCCCATTCACATGAAAATATTTTTGGTCCACATCCAATCTGCTTTTTTTTGTGGATTGTATGCAGACTCATTCATTTCAATGTGCATGCCATCCATATGACGGCAATTTGAGTGCAGACTGCAAAATACATACGGTCGTGTGAATGCATCTAGAACAAATGCGCACTTGAAGAGGTGATGAAGAAAAAATGGTGCCCATCTAGCAAGATGAGTGGTTGCTTAGCAATGTGGTGCAACCTCCAGTACGATGCAGGAGCAGGAAAGGGTAACCGTGCTCACAGCACTGTTTGTGACATAAGGAGCTTTCGTTATTTGTATGAAATGCATGTGATTTTTAATATTAATGTTTCTAATCCTGTCCTAACAGAAAAGTAAAATAGCTACAATAACTGCCTATTTGACTTTCATTTTATTGTAATGCAACTCATGGGAGAGAAGTGATCAGAGGTTGCTTCTCATGAATGTTTAATATGCCTCAAACTGAAGCTTTTTATTACATTTTCCTGTGTGCACATAACTACTCCATGTACATTTTGTGCTTCAAGGTACCCATGTAAAAATACCTGTGAAAAATATGTGTTGATAATAATGTGAGCAAACAGAAAACCAATTTCTTCTGTTTGATTTCCATCAGTGATTGTTGGTCAAAACCAAGTGTGGTCAAAAACACAGAACAGGTACAACGCTTTTTATGATACCTTATCTCTGTAGCCTACATTCTTGGTTATGGCTCATAATCACTGATGGAAATCACTGATCAAACACTAACGGTGTGAAAGTGGCCTTACAGACGAACTCTCTCTTAACTGCCAGCTTGCTTGTTTTCATATTTGTTATGTTTGTTGTCTTGTTATGCTAGCAGGACATTTTGTACATGTTTTGTACCTTGATATCCTTATAGCTTTCTCTGATACCTTCTCTGATATACTGAGATGTCAGCCATGACATGGCTGCATATCCCTGACACCACTGCAGCTAATCACTGGCCTACAGTGGTATATGGCACATGAACATTGAGGCTAGTGATTGGCTGTGGAAATCATGGAGAGAATAAGGACATGTTACTGCTACAGCCAAACCAACAACGCTCGGCAGCTGATCCGAGCAGTGGTGCTGGAAGCAGTGAAGACAGAGGGAAATAGGCGAGTATACATTCTTTTATTATTTTATTGCAATTGCTGCATATAGAGATATTTTTATTAACTCAAACAACCCCATTTACTTAACTCCTTAATGACCCTTGATGTACTAGTACATCATGATGGCAAGTGACTTGACGACCTTTGATGACATCATGGCAAAATTCCGGTAACCACGCCTCATCGGGCAGTCACCGGGATAAGATAGTTGCTCTGCACGGCAGACAGCCATCTTTACTAAGGGTGGTATTTCCGTCCCCCTGCATCCCCGATCGCTGCCATTGGCCGGTCTGTGAAGACCAACCCATCACAGCGCCAGCAGCGCTTATTGTTAACCATTTATGAACATGCAGAGGTGGTCAGATGGTGGTGACTGGTGCTGACTGAATCAGAACATCTCCCCTGAGATTAGGTGGGGACACCAATGTTTGTTGTCCCATGACAGCGCTCCAGCCAATGGCAGCGAAACTCAAAAAAATAAGAAGAAGAATAACACCTGGAACTGCTGCAGTGATTTTTTTCCTCATCTGCAGCAGTTTCAGATCCCTAATCCATCCCAATCCCTGTCTCTCTCCACTCTAACCCAACCTCCCCCCCGTCAGTCCGTCTGTAGACAACAGTGGCTTTTTTTTTATGTCTTTTTTTTCCAGCTCTATGCTAACTTTTCCGTGTGCGAGCAGTGCCTGGCAAGCGATGATCAGTGCGTACGTGCCTGATCAGCACCTGTGTTCCATTTGTGGCACAGGAGTCTTTTTTTTATCAAATACATAGAAACATAGTAACATCTTCTTATATTATAACAATCAGTTTCTGTCTGTCTGTCTGTCTGTTCTTTATGCGCGATCAAACTACTAGACTGATCTTCACCAAATTTGGCACACAGGTACATCAAGTGTCTGGGAAGGTTTTAGATTCAGGTCTCAGCTCTCTGGGACGTACTGTTCCAGAGATATTCCCAAAAAATGAGCTGCATTAGCCAGTATTAGCCTGGAAGTCTCTCTCTTCAAATCCCAACTGCCATACTCTCCACATACATACAGGTTTGCTGCAGGTTTCCATAACAACCCAGCCAGGTAATTAGCATCCAGCTGAGGAGCTTAGGTATATAGCTCCCTGAAACACAATTCAGTGCTTACCTTCCACAGGCCTTGGCGCAGCCTGCTTCTTACACACATACATACAGTTTTACTCCAGGTTTCCATAACAACCCAGCCATTTTCCTTCACTGCTGTTGGTCAGCTTTAGGCTTGGGTTACACGATGACAATAAGTCGCACAACACATAGGGCACAGCTACACTGCTACATGTGTCATGCAACATTGACGTCAGGCAACAATTTTTATAATGATAGTCTATAGTGTTGCACTGCGACATGCGACATGCTGCAGCTGCAACGCAACAGTCGCACAAAAATCCGTCTTGAATGGATTTTTTTGCAACTGTCGTGTCTCGGGCTCAGCATGTTGCAATAAGTTGCAGTGCGACACTATAGTTTATCATTATAAAAATTGTTGTGCAACATTGGTGCGACAAAATGTTGCACAACACATCATCATGTAGCCCTAACGTTAAAGGGGCAGGGCGCTGTGGAGGTCACTGTTAAGGGGGCAGGGGCCACTATTAAAGGGGCAGACTGCTGTAAAGGTCAAAGTAAAGGGGATGGGCTGCTATGGAGGTCCTATTTTAAGGAGGCGGGGCACTGTAGGGGGTCAGTGTTAAGGGGTAGGGGGCTGTGGCGTTGATGGGGTACTATTATGGGGGGATGTGGGGTTCACTGTTAAGGGAGTGGGGTGTTGTAGAGGTCACTGTTATTGGCAATACTGTCGTTATCTTTTAACAACACACACATACATTAAATGAAATAGATGAAATATACCTGGGCAAAGCCGGGTCCTTCTGCTAGTAGTTTATAAGGCTGAAAAAAGACATCCATCCAGTCCATTTCGGCCTGTTATCCTGCAAGTTGATCCAGAGGAATCTGTGAGGTAGAAGCCAATTTTTTTTGCATTTTTCTTTTTATTAAAAAATGAAGAAACAGTAGCTAGGAGTTTTTATATATATATCAGGCTTCAAACAAAAAGATATAACATTTTAAATTTTTGTGAAGAATCAACAACAAATGGGTCACAATTGTGAAGTGGAACTAAATTTATTGGATCATTTAAACATTTTTTTTAATAATAAAACTGAAAAGTGGGGCGTGCAAAATTATTCAGCCCCCTTGCATTTATACTTTGTTGCGCCACCTTTTGCTGCGATTACAGCTGCAAGTTGCTTGGGGTATGTCTCTATCAGTTCTGCACATCTAGAAACTGAAATTCTTGCCCATTCTTCCTTGCAAAACAGCTCGAGCTCTTTGAGGTTGGATGGGGAGTGTTTGTGAACAGCAGTTTTCAGCTCTTTCCACATATTCTGAATTGGATTCAGGTCTGGACTTTGACTTGGCCATTCTAAGACCTGGATACGTTTATTTTTGAACCATTCCATTGTAGATTTTGCTTTATGTTTGGGATCATTGTCTTGTTGGAAGATAAATCTCCGTCCTAGTCTCAGGTCTTTTGCAGACTCCAACAGGTTTTCATCCAGAATGGTCCTGTATTTGGCTCCATCCATCTTCCCATGAATTTTAACCATCTTCCCTGTCCCTGCTGATGAAAAGCAGGCCCAAACCATGATGCTGCCACCACCATGTTTGACAGTGGGGATGGTGCATTCAGGGTGATGAGCTGTGTTGCTTTTATGCCAAACATATCGTTTTGCATTGTTTCGATTTTGGTTTCATCTGACCAGAGCACCATCTTCCACATGTTTGGTTTGTCTCCCAGGTGGCTCGTGGCAAACTGTAAACGAGACTTTTTATGAATATCTTTGAGAAATGACTTTCCTCTTTCCACTCTTTTTTTATTATTACAAAAAAAGTTAAAATGATCCAATAAATTTCGTTCCACTTCACAATTGTGACCCACTTACTGTTGATTCTTCACCAAAAATTTAAAATGTTATATCTTTTTGTTTGAAGCCTGCAATGTGGCAAAAGGTTGAAAAGTTCCAGGGGGCCGAATACTTTCGCAAGGCACTGTATATACAGTACAGACCAAAAGTTTGGACACACCTTCTCATTCAAAGAGTTTTCTGTATTTTCATGACTATGAAAATTGTAGATTCACACTGAAGGCCTCAAAACTATGAATTAACACATGTGGAATTATATACTTAACACAAAAGTGTGAAACAACTGAAAATATGTCTTATATTATAGGTTCTTCAAAGTAGCCACCTTTTGATTTGATTACTGCTTTGGACACTCTTGGCATTCTCTTGATGAGCTTAAAGAGGACCTTTCACGGTTTTGAATTACTGTAGATAAATACCTCTTGTCCCGGGGTACCCCCCGCTGATGCTGCCACTCTGCCTAGTTTTTTAAAATACAGCTCCTACTCCCCGCTGTGCCCGCCTGTAGTTTTCGCGCTCAGTATGTAAATACTGAGCATCGGTACAGGGAGGAGGAGACGCCGGCATTTCTCAATGGGCGTCTCCTTCTCCCTGGCTGTGCCGCGATCCAATCACAGCGGAGAGCGTCACAGCCAGGGAGAAAAAAAAACCTCACCTTCTCCCTGGCTGTGACGCTCTCCGCTGTGATTGGATCGCGGCACAGCCAGGGAGAAGGAGACGCCCATTGAGAAATGCCGGCGTCTCCTCCTCCCTGTACCGATGCGCGAAAACTACAGGCGGGCACAGCGGGGAGTAGGAGCTGTATTTTAAAAAACTAGGCAGAGTGGCAGCATCAGCGGGGGGTACCCCGGGACAAGAGGTATTTATCTACAGTAATTCAAATCCGTGAAAGGTCCTCTTTAAAGAGGTAGTCACCTGAAATGGTATTCCAACAGTCTTGAAGGAGTTCCCAGAGATGCTTAGCACTTGTTGGCCCTTTTTCCTTCACTCTGCAGTCCAGCTCACCCCAAACCGTCTCGATTGGGTTCAGGTCTGGTGACTGTGGAGGCCTGGTCATCTGGAGTAGCACCCCATCACTCTCCTTCTTGGTCAAATAGCCCTTACACAGCCTGGAGGTGTGTTTGGGGTCATTGTCCTGTTGATAAATAAATGATGGTCCAACTAAACGCAAACCAGACGGAATAGCATGCCGCTGCAAGATGCTGTGGTAGCCATGCTGGTTCAGTATAAATCCCCAACAGTGTCACCAGCAAAGCCCCCCCACACCATTACACCTCCTCCTCCATGCTTCACAGTGGGAACCAGGCATGTAGAGTCCATCCGTTCACCTTTTCTGTGTCACACAAAGACACGGTGGTTGGAACCAAAGATCTCAAATTTGGACTCATCAGACTAAAGCACAGATTTCCACTGGTCTAATGTCCATTCCTTGTGTTCTTTAGCCCAAACAAGTCTCTTCTGCTTGTTGCCTGTCCTTAGCAGTGCTTTCCTAGCAGCTATTTTACCATGAAGGCCTGCTGCACACAGTCTCCTCTTAACAGTTGTTGTAGAGATGTGTCTGCTGCTAGAACTCTGTGTGGCATTGACCTGGTCTCTAATCTGAGCTGCTGTTAACCTACAATTTCTGAGGCTGGTGACTCGGATGAACTTATTCTCCGCAGCAGAGGTGACTCTTGGTCTTCCTTTCCTGGGGCGCTCCTCATGTCAGCCAGTTTCTTTGTAGCGCTTGATGGTTTTTGCGACTGCACTTGGGGACACTTTCTAAGTTTTCCCATTTTTTGGACTGACTGACCTTCATTTCTAAAAGTAATGATGGCCACTCGTTTTTCTTTACTTAGCTGCTTTTTTCTTGCCATAACAAATTCTAACAGTCTATTCAGTAGGACTATCAGCTGTGTATCCACCTGACTTCTGCCCAACACAACTCATGGTCCCAACCCCATTTATAAGGCAAGAAATTCCACTTATTAAACCTGACAGGGCACACCTGTGAAGTGAAAACCATTTCAGGTGACTACCTCTTGAAGCTCATCAAGAGAATGCCAAGAGTGTACAAAGCAGTAATCAAAGCAAAAGGTGGCTACTTTGAAGAACCTAGAATATAAGACATATTTTCAGTTGTTTCACACTTTTTTGTTAAGTATATAATTCCACATGTGTTAATTCATAGTTTTGATGCCTTCAGTGTGAATTTACAATTTTCATAGTCATGAAAATACAGAAAACTCTTTGAATGAGAAGGTGTGTCCAAACTTTTGGTCTGTACTGTACATACACAGTATAATGTATTTTTTGCTTTATAAGATGTGCTTTTTTCCTCCCAATCATGCTGATTGCTGGTGAGCTTTAGCAGGAACTGCTGCTGCGCCATCTCCACTAGTCAGCTTGGTCACTTGCCGCTTGGCCTCTCGCAGCTGCATTAAGAGGAAGAAGGCAGCAGGGAGAAAATTCCACGACTGAAAATCAGTTCCATTCATTTGAATGGGGCAGCAAGCACATGGATTTCTACAAGTCCAGTAAAGGTGAATTGAACTAATTTTTAGTTACAGGATGTCCTTATACTGACCATCATTCACACTAACACCAGTTCCCCTGCCCATGTAGGGGGTACCACTGTCCCCAACCAGTGTGCATCCTAGACGACAACAAGCACATGGGAGGGGTTGATCTTTCAGATCAAGTTCTAAATCCATACAGTTCCACTCAAAAAACTAAGGTACAAAAATCTGGCTGTGCACATTATACAGATGGTACTGTAGAATACGTACATGTTACACTGATCAGCAGGCCACACAGGGAATTTCCTTCAGTTCCAAGAGGTTGTCATCAAGGCCCTAATTTTCCCAAATCAGGAAGGGGAGGGACCTAATACTTCAGGAAGTTATGGTGCCTGTGTTGTACCAGGGCAACATATCCCTCGTGAAATCCCCCAAACAGCAAGGAAGGGAAGGACCCAAAAAAGATGCAGGTTTTGTACAAAAGGGGGATAAGAAAGGACACCACTTATGACTGCGAAATCTGCCCTGATAAACCTGGCCTCTGCATAGAGGATTGGTTCAAAGTCTATCACTCATCCACGCAGTATTAATTTTATCCTTTATGCTCCCTGTAAGTTTTCCACCTTATTACTTTCTCACATAGTCCACTCTGTGAGACACCTGTTTGCTCAAAACTGCCCTTTCCACCCCTTAAAGTTTGTACAGAGATGCACTTTCCAAAATAAGGTTACTTCTTGGGGGTTTCAATTTCTGGGGACCTCAGGCCTCAGGCATTTTTTAATGTGACTTGGCACCTAAAATCCATGTCTGCCAATTCAAGCCTGCAAAATCCATATTTTGAAGTTTGCCTGCTGTGCGCCCATAAAGCAGGCTACAAGCACATATGGGGTGTTGACATAATTGGGAGAAAATGGGTAACCCATACTGGGTGTATTTTCTCCTGTTACCCCTTGCAAAAGTGAAACAATTGGGGTCTGGTAGTAATTTGAAATTTTAAATTCTTTGACAAGGACTTATACCCTCTCTGAAGCACTTGTTTGGTCCAAAATGCCCTTTCCACCCCTTAAAATGTTCTCACAGAGGTGCACTTTCCAAAATGGGGTCACTTCTTGGAGTTTTCAATTCTGGGGACCTCAGGAATTTTCTACATGCAACGTGGCACCTAAAATCCATGTCTGCCAATTCAGGCCTGTTTGCAAAATCAATATTTTGCAGTTTGTCTTCAAAGCCCTGCTATACAGCAGGATTTGAGCACATATGGGGTGTTGCCATATTCAGGGAAAATGGGTAACAAAATGTGGGGTACATTTCTCCTGTTACCCCTTGTGAAAGTGAAAAATGTGAACCTAAAGCGGCTTTTTCATGAAAAAAAGGCATTTTTAATTTTCACAGCCAATTCTTTGAAACACCTTTGAGGTCAAAGTGCTCACTGTGCAACTTAAAACATTCCTTAAGATGTGTAGTTTCCAGAATGGGGTCACTTTTTGGGGGTTTGCACTGTGGGGTGACTCAGGAAGTCTTCATATGCAACATAACTACCAAAAAACACTTCCAGCAAAATTATCCCACCAAAAGCCATATGGTGCTCCTTCCTCTTCTGAACCCTGTATGCACCCATACATCAGTTTTTGACCACATATGGGGTTTTGCTGTATTCAGGGGAAAATGGGTAACACATGGGTAAAATGGGTAACAAAATGTGTTAAAGTGAAAAATACGGGCCTAAGGCGACTTTTTCTAGAAAAAAAAAAAGATTAATTTTTCATTTTCACAGCCAACTCTATGAAACACCTTTGGGGTCAAAGTGCTCACTACACACCTTGTGTGCAAACACAACCACTGCTGCTGGATTCCAGGATGGTCATAACTAGAGATGAGCAAATCGAAGCTGACGAAGTGGAATTCGATCCGAATTTCAGGAATTATTCGATCCGCACCAAATCCCAAATTTCCTGACGATTCGTGGTAACGAATGGCATTTTTTTTCCCTAAAATAGCGGCTGCATGTGTTAAGACATTGAGCAAGGAACTGTGGGAATGAGGGATCGCCCACAATGCCATGCATGCAGCCAATCAGCAGCCACCCAGTCCTGTGATGTCACAGCCCTATAAATAGCCTCAGCCATCTTGGATTCTGCCATTTTCCAGTGAACTTAGTGCGAGAGATGTTAGCAGGCGCTAGGCAAAGTGGTAGAAAAGCTTATCAAACGTATATATTGCTCAAAAGAAGTGCAGGCAAAGGATAGGGAGGATAGTATTGAAGCAGAACAGGGTTCAATAGGGCTGTTTAGAGACAGGGTAAGAGGAAAAATCACCTTGGTGCAGTGATGGGGTTCAAAATTGCCATGATACAGCTGCTCATTTCAGGTTTGCAATAGATCATACCTCTAATTCTGATTATTGGTGTCTGATTACCCTTCTGCACCGCAGTTACATTTAGTAAAGCTTTTTTTGTTGTTTATTAGTGTTGGAAAAAAGAAAGGGCTTATTAGCTGTTGTGTGGTGAAGTGGGAAAATCACAGCCCTTTGTAGCGTGTATTAGTGCCAAATAAAAGTTTTATTTGGCGTATAGCGCCGCAGTGACATTTACTAAAGCCTTTTTTTTGTTTTTTCATTAGTGGTGGAAAAAAAGAAAAGGCTTATTAGCCATTGTGTGCTGAAGTGGGAAAATGACAGCCCTTTGTAACGTGTATTAGAGGCAAAAAAGTTTTATTTGGCGTATAGCGCAGCAGTTATATTTTGTAAAGCCTTGTATCGTTTATTAGTGGTGGAAAAAAGACTTATTAGCCATTGTTTGGTGAAATTGGAAAATTACAGCCCCTTGTAGTGAGTATTAGTGCCAAAAAAGTTTTATTTGGCATACAGCGCCAAAGTTAAATTTTGTAAAGCCTTGTATGGTTTGTTAGTGGTGTAAAGAAAGACTTATTAGCCATTGTGTAGTGAAGTGGGAAAATTACAGCCCTTTGTAGCGTGTATTAGCAGCAAAAAAAAGAGACAGGGTCTACAGCGAGGACGAGCTACTAGAGGACAATCAGCAGCTACTGGCCAGCCAAGATGTGGAGGAGACATCTGCAGTTTCCTACGCTAAGCGGGCAAGTAGCGATGATAAGAGTGGCATGAGAACTGTTGTTGCGAGCGGTCAGGCTCCTGAACCAGAGACCATGCAGACAGTGCAGACAGTACTCGATGATGATGATGTAGCTGATCGCACTTGGGAGCCGGCTGAATTAGGGGCTTCATCATCATCAGGAGAAGAGGGTGGCAGCTTGCCCGTGAGGCAGCGGCGGAGCCAGCAAGTCGCTAGTGTGGCCGAGAGTCATCAGGGTGGCAGCAGTGGGAGGTCTGGAGCCAAACGTGCCTAGGGTAGACCACCTGCTTTGCAGGAGCCTACTGGGCCAGAAAGTAGTGGTGCAGGGGTTCACAGAGGCAGCAGCGGTAGCAATCAGTCAGTGCGGAGTGTTGGGGGATTAATAACCTACTTGGCGGTGTGGCAGTTTTTGCTGCCGGGTGAGGTGAACCTAGCCATTTGTAGAATCTGTGGGCAGAAGGTGAAGCGTGGCCAGGGTGCCAATGTTGGCACCATGGCCCTGCGTTAACATATGCAGCGTCACCATAGAGTGGCCTGGGAGAACAGTGGCTCTAATGTGGAGGTCCAGCCTGCCGCAGCAGCCGCTGCATCACCCAGTTGCACGCAGGGGAGCACCCAGGAATTTTTTCTAGGGGGGGTCCGACAAGCAAAAAATGTGGGGTGTATAGCGCGCTGCGCCATGTTTTGCCCCACCCATTTACCGAAGCGCTCAAAATAATTTGGCCCCACCCATTATTATAAGCCCCTCCTAAATATAATAGGCCACTCCCAACAAACACTGTACAGCTGAAATGATATTGTTGAGGCCCGGCTCTACACATCATACAGAGAGGGGAGGGCCTGTCCTCACCCAGCTCTGAATCCTCCTTCTGCAAATGGCAGGGGGAGGAGCCGAAGCATCTCCTCTCCTACATAGCACCACATACCTTTTACAACCAATGATGTCACCTTTGTTGTAGACATTCTCTTTCCTCATCTTCTCCATTCAGACCAGACCGCCATGATGATTTTTTTAGCCATCTCCTGTCTATGCAGAGATTGACAAACAGACATTAGTTTCCCACATTTCCATCATTTTCCCATCTTCTGAACACCCTTTCCTGCCACCACCAATGCTGTGCTCCCGAATACTATACTGCAGAAGCAGTCCCCCTGAAAATACCAGTACCACACAGATTGTGCCCCCTTCAACAATTATTGGCACACAGTGCTCTAAAAAATGACTGCGTCCGGACACTAATAGTATAAAGATAATCCCCCAAAAATAATTGTGCTAAACTGATACTGTGCCAGGGTACCCCCAAAGTAACAGTGCTCCCCAAAATCCCACCAATAGAAATAATTCTCTGTCAGAGCACACTTAGTAATAATACCCCATAGTGCCAATCATGTTCCCCATAGCCCCCCAGTAGTAGTAAAGCTCACCATAATACCCCCAGTAGTAATAATTCTCCTTATAATATGACAGTGCAAGAAATACCCCCGCTTAGTGCCCGCAGTTGAGCTAATGTCCCCATAATGTATGCCAGTATAAAATACCCCTATATAGTGCCCCAGTAAATGCCCCCATAGTGTCCCCTATAATGTGCCAGTAAAAAATGCCCCGTCTTGCTGCCCCCAGCAGATGTCCCTATAGTGCTCCACTCCCCCATAGTGCCCCCAAATAATGCCCCTATAGTGCCACCAGATGCCCCATAGTGCTCCACTCCCCCATAGTGCCTCCCAAATAATGCCCTTATAGTGCCACCAGATGCCCCATAGTGCCGCTCTCCCCTATAATGCCCCCCATAATGTGGCAATAAAAAAAGGCCTCTTCAGAGCCCCCAGATGCCCCCACAGAGCTCCCCTCCCCCATAGTGCCCCCAAATAATGCCCCTATAGTGCCACCAGATGCCCCATAGTGCTCCACTACCCTATAGTGTCTCCGATGAGCCAGTAAAAAATGCCCCCTTAGTGCCACCAGATGCCATAGTGGCCCCTATAATGTGCCAATAATAAAATGCCCCTTTAGAGACTGCAGATGCCCCCATAGTGCTCCTTTCCCCTATGGTGTCCCCCCATAATGTGCCAGTAAAAAAAGTCCCCCAGATGCCCCCATAGTGCCACCCCCGTAATTTGCCAGTAGGAATGTCCACCAGATGCCCCCCAAAAAACATGCCAGTAAGAAATGCCCCCAAATGGGCCAGTAAGAAATGCCCCCATAGTGCCCCCCCACCCCAAAATGGGCCAGTGAGAAATGCCCCCCAGATGACCCCACCAAAATAGGCCATAAAGAAATGCTGTCAGATGTCCACATAGAGTCCCCCCAAAATGAGCCAGTGAGAAATGCCCCCATAGTGCCCCCCCAAATGGGCCATAAAGAAATGCCCCCATAGTGCCCGCCCCAAATGGGCCAGTAGGAAATGCCCCCTTAGTGTCACCTGGTGCCCCTATAATGCGCCATCTATATAAAAAAAACACTAATATCGCCTGAGGACGGCGATACAGATGAATATGGAGATGAGCGCTTCCACAATGGAAGCGCTCATGTCCTACTGCCCTACCACAGCCTCCTCCACTTAGATCCAGGGCTGCGCCGCCTGTGGTTATTGGCGGTGCGGCCTTGAGAGTTAAAAAAAAAAAAAAAAGAATGGCTTCTAGTGGGGGTTCCAGACCGGTTGGACCCCCCCTGTCGGTGCGCCCATGGTGGCACGCACCCGATTTCAGGCAGTCAAGGCTCCACCACCTCAGCCAAAGGGAGCTGTCTGTCCTTCCCATCATCTGATGCTCCTGTTCCTCCTTCTACTCTTCGTCAGTCATTCCGTCAGCAATCGATCAGCGAAGCGATTGCCAAGAGACAGCAGTATGCGTGTACACATCCAACGGTGCCGAAGCTGAACGTGCTTCTAATAAAGTTGCTGGTGCTGCAGTCCATCCCTTTCCAAGTGGTGGATTCTGCACCTTTCAGAGAACTGATGGATTGTGCCGAACTGAGGTGGAGAGTTCCAAGCCGTCATTTCTTTGTGAAACAGGCAGTACCAGCCCTGTACAAATATGTAGAAAAGAAGGTGGACCAGTTCTTGAGCCTGTCAGTGTCTGCCAAAGTGCACGTCAGCACCGATGTGTGGAGCTGTAATTACGGTCATGCCGTTGGTCCTGTGACAATGTCTGCCTTCTTATCCTCCACTGTGTCCTAAGCCTCCACTGCAGGGACAATTTACAGTGCCCCATCACCATACGACATGTGCAGGGCATGGCATTGTCACGCAGTTCCACACCTCATTTGCCTGGGTGAACGGAGTCACACAAGGGAGGAACTGCTTCGCGTCCTTCATCAAGAAATCGAATCCTAGCTTTCTCAGTGACAACTCAAAGTCAGAACCATGGTGACCGACAACGGGAAAAACATGGTGCCAGCACTGCATCAAGGAGGGCTGTGCCATGCACCCTGCATGGTGCATGTGTTCAATCAGGTTGTCAAGCAGTTCCTAAAGTCTTCTACCCATCTGCAAGACATCTTAAAAATGTCTAGGAAACTTTGCATGCACTTCAGCCACTCATACACCACCAAGCAAACCCTCCTTCAGCTACAGCGGCAGAACAGTGTCCCCCAATATAGGCTGATATGCGACATTTCCACCCATTGGAATTCCACCCTCCATATGTTGGACCGACTGTACGAACAGAGAAAGGCCATGAACGATTTCTTGATGATCCAAGCAGACAGAGGTACTCCCATGTGTAACTTCAATGTCAGCCAGTGGCAGCTCATGCATGACACCTGCCATTTGCTCGTGCTCTTTAAGGAGGCCACTTTATTTGTCAGTCACCAGGACTATGGGATGAACAACATCATTCCACTCATTCATATCCCAGAAAAGATGCTGGTTAATCTGGCTGGTCAGGGGATAGGAGATGTGACAACTACATCTCATGGCCACATGAGGCCTGTGAGGGCTGAACTGGAGGAGGAGGAAGAAGAGGAGGACATTTGATCACAAACAACACGTAGAAAAAAGGGTGGTTTTCTACACAGGTGACAGGAGAGGAGGAGCAAGAGCAACCAGAGGAGTTATAGGGTGATGAGGAAGATGAGGCAGAGGACCCAGACACACCGTGGCAGTATGCAGTGGAGATGGAGGCAGCGCATTTGCACAAATGGCCCGATGCATGCTCACATGCTTGCGTAGTGACAGCTGAATTGTCACCATTCGGCAGAGGGATGACTACTGGCTCTCCACCATATTAGACCCTCGCTACCGGTCCAAAATGGGGGCCTTTTTTACACCCGCCGAGGGGGAGGACAAACTGAACTACTATAGAGACATCGTATGTAGTCAGTTGGTCGCTGCCAGGATTTCCACCCACCAATGCCTGATGCATCAGATTAGATCATCCATGTTGCTTCATCCAAACCTTGACAAGAGACCGGTTTCTTCTGGCTACCTGCCTCTACACTATTTTGATGCTGCCACCCACCTGATGCCACACATTTTATGCCAAGTGCTCCTTTTTACACCCATGATCATCAGTGGGTACTGTTATTGCCAGCCACCTCCCCACTCTGTAGTCTCCTGATGCTACAGCTGCTGCCACTGCCACCTCCACACTGTTGTCTCCTGATGCTGCTGCCACTGCCATCTCCACACTGTCGTCGTGCCACTCTGTAGTCTCCTGATGCTACTGCTTCTGCCTCCACACTGTCGTCATGCCACTCTGTAGTCTCCTGATGCTACTGCTGCTGCCACTGCCACATCCATACTGTTGTCATGCCACTCTGTAGTCTCCTGATGCTACTGCTGCTGCCTCCACACTGTCGGGGGGGCTCTACTTGTATAAGCTTTTAATAGAACAGGTTCTGTAGAAATCTATGTGGAATCAGTGAAATGGTGTAAAAGGAGTGCGCTCTTTCACGCTATAGTAGGATCTTGGGCCTCTGCGCGGTTCTTTATAGCTGCCGTAAACATTGACCTGTAAGGCTGAGTTCACACTTGAGTTATTTGGTCAGTTTTGGCCCCATAATACGTTAAGTGTGCAGTGATTTTAAGAGCGACGCCTGTCATCTGTATATCATACTGACTCACAGTATTGTTTCACCACCACAACAGACTCCCTATGCATGTTACTGCAAGGCACAGTGTTCTACACCACTATACAGGCTCTCTGCAGCCAAGAAGTAGCCATTTTTTAACGTGATTTGCCACAAAATAATTCGAATCGAATCAAATCGTTTCGGAAAATTCGGCAAACCGTCCGAATAGAATTTTTGAAAAATTTGCTCATCTGTAATCATAACCATGAAGAGCAGTGTGTAATGTGATGGAAAAATGAATCCAGTCAGCAAAGGAAGCAATATGGACAATCACAATACATTAGTAAGTAGCTTGTATTAACTTCATATTGTATTTAATGCTTGTTGAAGTAAGTGCATGGACAGCCAGAGGTGCACATAATGTATGACGAGGCCTGTGCAGCACAGAAGATTTCAAAGACCAGTGTAAAATGGCAGTCTTTGATAAATCTCACTCTAAGGCCCCATTGACACATCCTAATTTTTGCTCCGCATCCTATCCACGTCCGATCTGCAATAACGGATCTAAAATGCGGATAGTATGCGGATCCATTCATTTCAATGGTTCCCGAAAAAATGCGGACATAACTCCGTGTGTTGTCCGCATCCGTGTTTCCATTCCGATTGTCTGCAATAAAAAAAACCCCAGAATGTCCTACTTTCATCCCGAAATTGCAGACCGTAGCTCAATACAAGTCTATGGCACGTCTGTAAATGGGGAAGACATGCGGATGGCATCCGCATGTCTTCCGCATTTGCGGATTCCGTTCCAGGAGGGTAGAAATAAAATAAAAGGTACAGATGTTATTCATCCTTGACATATGGATACATCCTTTCTGTTTTTTACGGAAAAACGGAACGGATGTGCTGTAAAAACTGAGTTTTCCAGGATGTGCACAAATACAGACGTGTGAATAGGGCCTAAGTGTCCTTTAAACCCCTTAACGCCCAATGACGGCTTATCCCGTCATGGGCAGGAGCCGCTTGCCGCCCCATGACGGGATAAGCCGTCATGGCATTAAACTGTCACCATGTCTGATGATCATATCTGAAATAAACACTAAAATAAATAAATAAATTTAAGAATATATGTTATATATATATATATATATATATATATATATATATATATATCTATATATATATATTTCCCCGCCATCCTGAAAAATTATTGCTGCACAGTAACACCCCCCCCCCCAATCGGCCATCAGAGAAAACAGTGGGGTGGGGTGTTAATGTGCGGCAATAATTTTTCAGGATGGCGAGCGGTTTTCAAGCAGAGTATCAGCATACAGCTGATACTCTGCTTGAAACTGCTGACATCGGTGCTGGCACCGATGTCAGCAGTTTAACCCCTTCCATGCCGCAGTCCGTAGGGACCGCTGTATGGAAGGGGTTAACAGGGAGGGAGCGCTCCCTCCCTCTCCCATCGGGCGCTGCGGTGCGCTGGCAGCGCCGATGGTGTGGCCAGAAGAGAGGGAGGAAGCTCCCTCTCCCTCCCATCGGAAGGGTGAAGAGTGAAAATGCACTGCAGTACACTATATAGTGTACTGTAGTGTATTATAGAACAATCAGGCCCACTGGATCTTCAAGAACCAAGTGGGTCTGAGTCTAAAAAAGTGTAAAAAAATAAAAAAAAGTTTAAAAAAAATCCCATTTTCCCCCCAAAACTCAAATTTGAAATTCGTAAAAAAAGATAAAAAAATACCCCAAGCATGTTAGGTATCGCCACATTCGTAACAACCTGCTCTACAAAAATATCACATGTGCCGACCCCTCAGGCGAACACTGTAAAAAAATAAAAATAAAAACAGGGTCAAAAAAAGCCATTTTTGTCGCTTTACATCACAAAAAGTGTAATAGCAAGCGATCAAAAAGGCGTATGCCCCTCAAAATAGTACCAATCTAACCGTCACCTCTTCCCGCAAAAAATTAGCCCCTACCTGAGACAATTGCCCAAAAAATAAAAAAAACTACAGCTCTCAGACAATGGAGACACTAAAACATACATGTTAAACGTAAAAACTATACATGTTAGGTATTGCCACGTTCTTAACAACCTGCTCTACAAAAATATCACATTAGTTAACCCTTTAGGTGAACACAGTAAAAAAAATAAAATAAAAACTGAGCCAGAACAGCCATTTTTGTTTACCTTGCCTAACAGTGTAATATAAAGTGATCAAAAATCATATGTACCCCAAAATAGTATCAATAACACTGTCATCTTATCCCTTAGTTTCCAAAATATGGGCACTTTTTGGTTGTTTCTACTGTAGGGGTGCATCAAATGGGACATGGTGTCTCAAAACCAGTCCAGCAAAATCGCCCTCCAAAAACCATCTGGCGCACCTTTCCTTCTGCGCTTGGCCATGCGGCCATACAGTAGTTTACAATCACATGCGGGGTGTTTCTGTAAATCGCAGAATCAGGGTAATAGATTTTGAGGGTTTTTTTGCTATTAACCCTTGATTTGTTACAGGAAAAAATGGATTAAAATGGAAAATCTGCAAAAAAAGTGAAATTTTTAAATGTCATCTCCATTTTCCTTTAATTCTTGTGGAATACATAAAGGGTTAACACAGTTTGCAAAATTAGTTTTGAAAACCTTGAGGGGTGTAGTTTCTAAAATGGGGTCATTTATGGTGGTTTCTATTATGTTAGCCCCACAAAGTGACTTCAGAACTGAACCGGTGCTTAAAAAAATGCTTTTGGAAAATTTCGAAAAAATTTAAAGAATTGCTTCTAAAATTCTAAGCCTTCTAACATCCCCAAAAAATAAAATTGCATCTACAAAATGATGGCAACATAAAGTAGACATATGGGACATGTAAAGTAATAACTATTTTGTGAGGGATCACTATCTGCCTTAATAGCAGAGAAATTCAAAGTTTGAAAATTACAAATTTTTCAAAATTTTCTGTAAATTTAGGATTTTTTTTTATAAATAAAGGTGATTTATATTGACTCAAATTTACCACTGTCGTGGAGTACAATGTGTCACGAAAAAACAATCTTGGAATCAGTCGAATCGGTGAAAGAATCCCAAAGTTGTGAATTAATAAAGTGACACATGGCACATTTAAAAAATGTGGCTTCGGCATTAAGTGTAAAAGTAGCTTCGGCCTTAAGGGGTTAAATTAGTTCTCCAGGCATTTAGTCTAATTAGTGACCAATGCTAACCTGTGGAGGGAAGCTTTTTTTACATAGGACTTACCCTATCTTGCTCCCCTGATGCTGTTTTCTGCACTGCACTGGCACAGACTGCGGGCTCTTCTGCCTGGCTTCTGACAGGATGTGGCCACTTCTTTTCCTGTTTGGCTGCATTATACTAAATGTAGCCAAACACGAAAAGAAGCTGCCACGTCCACATCGGGAGCGGTGAAAGAGCCTGCAGCGCACAACAGTGAAATGCAGATGGCAGCATTTAGGGAGGGTAAGTCCTATGTAAAAGAGGTTCCCTCCACAGGGTATTAGAATAAATGCCTGGAGAGCCCCTTTGAAGCTATGTAAAACAGGAGGAGATGAATGCAGTGGCCTATGAAAGCAAATCTTGGTCAACGGACAATAACTTTACTATTAAATATAATTGAAAGCAACTGTCCAATATGATATTCTGTTTATGTTCAGCTTGTAATAAACAAGCGGTGAGTTTACTGTTATAGTAAGAGTGTGGGAATAGATGAGAATATGGTTCATTATCTGTAAACAAAAACATGCAGTAGTTATTTATGCCTGAATGCGGTTACAAAGAAGAAACCTACCTTTACTGAAATGACCAATGCTTAAACATCACAATGAAAACACATAAATAGGTAATATGAGAGATAAGAAGACAAAATTCCCCTTGAAAGTCACCTTGGATCCACAGCTCCAGAGCAACACAGAAACAGATGATAAATGAGTTTCATCTTGTTTTCTGTGCAAAATTTTTCATTACTTTTTATTTGAAGTTCAAAGTAAGGCTAATAAATTATACTTCTCTATAAAAATATATAGAACAAACTCACCCAAGTAAACTTTATCATAAGACAGCTTACACAATACAGTATACCTTAAAGGGGTTCTCCAGGAATTAAGAAAATGAAAGTACGTAAATATTACTTTATTATAAATATATTCCCAAATACCTTTTATTACTTATATTGGCTTGTTTTGTCTGGGGAACAATGATAAGGAAAAACAAAATGGCCGCCGTCCTATTACTTCACACAGAACCTGTTCTAATCACACAGGAGGACAAGTTTCTTCACAACACTGAGGTAAAGAGCTGCCTCATCCTCCTCTCTGCTCTGCTTGTCAGGGATTATGATCCTGACTACAGTTTAATATGATATTTAGCTGAATCTTTGTGGGAATGGCGTTCATGAGGAGACATGAAATACAGAGAGGATGGACAGGACAGAGTGTGGTAATAGAGACTGCATACAAGAGCTGCTGCTTATTAGTCACATCTGCTCATGAACTCCATTTCTACAAAGATTCAGCTAAAGATCTTATCACCTGTATTCAGGATCATAATCCCTGACAAGTAATAGAGGAGGATGAGGCAGCTCTTTAGCTCAGTGTTGTGAAGTAACTTGTCCTCCTGTGTGATTAGGACAGTTTCTGTGTGCACTAATAGGACAGCAGCCATGTTGTTTTTCCTAATGATTGCTCCCTAAACAAAATGAGCCAATAAAACTAATGAAAGGTATTTGGGAATATTTTATCATAAAGTAATATTTAAGTATTTTAATTTTCTTAATTCCCGGAGAACCCCTTTAAAGGGAACCTGTCATCAAGTTTATGCTGCCCATACTAACAGCAGAATAAACTAGACATAGGTGAGTTTATTTCAGCGTTAAAAGTAAGTGGTTGTCGAGAACCAACATCACAATCTTTGTAGACTGGGCCTGGAAAAGAGTCACGGCCAGCTGAGAAGAGTCATAGTTATTCATGAATTCCTGCTCTCCCTGCCCACCTGCTGATGACTGACAGTCTTCTACCTAGTTTTCTCCCTTTCTCTCTAGGAGAGAACTGCCAATCATCAGCAGATGGGCGGGAGAGCAGGAGATTAGTAATAACCATGACTCTTCCCAGTTAGATTTGACTCTTTTCAACTGCAATGATTATTATGTTGGTTCTCTGCAGCCACTTACTTTTAGCTCATTACTTTTAGCTGAAATCAGAACTTCTGTCACTAATTTATGCTGCCCTCAGTGATGACAGATTCCCTTTAACTGTTCTATTGAAAAGTTGTCCGGATACTTACAACAACATACAGTGCCTTGCGAAAGTATTCGCCCCCCGGAACTTTTCAACCTTTTGCCACCTTTCAGGCGTCAAACAAAAAGATATAACATTTTAAATTTTTGGTGAAGAATCAACAACAAGTGGGTCGCAATTGAGAAGTGGAACGAAATTTATTGGATCATTTAAACTTTTTTTGTAATAATAAAACTGAAAAGTGGGGCGTGCAAAATTATTAGGCCCCCTTGCATTAATACTTTGTTGTGCCACCTTTTGCTGCGATTACAGCTGCAAGTCGCTTGGGGTATGTCTCTATCAGTTTTGCACATCTAGAGACTGAAATTCTTGCCCATTCTTCCTTGCGAAACAGCTCGAGCTCTTTGAGGTTGGATGGAGAGCTTTTGTGAACAGCAGTTTTCAGCTCTTTCCACATATTCTCAATTGGATTCAGGTCTGGACTTTGACTTGGCCATTCTAAGACCTGGATACGTTTATTTTTGAACCATTCCACTGTAGATTTTGCTTTATGTTTGGGATCATTGTCTTGTTGGAAGATAAATCTCCGTCCTAGTCTCAGGTCTTTTGCAGACTCCAACAGGTTTTCATCCAGAATGGTCCTGTATTTGGCTCCATCCATCTTACCATCAATTTTAACCATCTTCCATGTCCCTGCTGATGAAAAGCAGGCCCAAACCATGATGCTGCCACCACCATGTTTGACAGTGGGGATGGTGTGTTCAGAGTGATGAGCTGTGTTGCTTTTACGAAAAACATATGGTTTTGCATTGTTTCCAAAAAGTTTGATTTTGGTTTCATCTGACCAGAGCACCTTCTTCCACATGTTTGGTGTGTCTCCCAGGTGGCTTGTGGCAAACTATAAATGAGACTTTTTATGGATATCTTTGAGAAATGGCTTTCTTCTTGCCACTCTTCCATAAAGGCCAGATTTGTGAAGTGTTGGACTGATTGTTCTCCTATGGACAGACTCTCCCACCTCAGCTGTAGATCTCTGCAGTTCATCCAGAGTGATCATGGGCCTCTTGGCTGCATCTCTGATTAGTCTTCTCCTTGTTTGAGATGAAAGTTTAGAGGGACGTCCGGGTCTTGGCAGATTTGCAGTGGTCTGATACTCCTTCCATTTCAATATGATCGCTTGCACAGTGCTCCTTGGGATGTTTAAAGCTTGGGAAATCTTTTGGTATCCAAATCCGGCTTTAAACTTCTCCACAACAGTATCACGGACCTGCCTGGTGTGTTCCTTGGTCTTCATGATGCTCTCTGTGCTTTAAACAGAACCCTGAGACTATCACAGAGCAGGTGCATTTATACGGAGACTTGATTACACACAGGTGGATTCTATTTATCTTCATCAGTCATTTAGGACAACATTGAATCATTCAGAGATCCTCAATGAACTTCTGGAGTGAGTTTTCTGAACTGAAAGTAAATGGGCCGAATAATTTTGCACGTTCCACTTTTCAGTTTTATTATTACAAAAAAAGTACTTTCGCAAGGCACTGTATATATATATATATATATATATATATATATATATATATATATCTATTTATATAAATATATATAGGAACATACAGACAGTGAGCACTTTCCCTGCCTACTAACAGTGCAAACCCTAGGTAGCAAGTCCCCAACTGGTCGACATTCTCTACTCTGCAAAATGCAAGACTGACAAATACAGAAGAACAAACTACACAAAGGTGAAGTTGTATTGGTCGGAACTGGGCGGACAATGCACTATGAAATCAGACGACAAAGGTTAGTAAGAATAGCAAAGCCAAAGTTAATACAATAAGCAATAAAACTTTGACTGGTGGCACTCACTATGTGAACAGGAAAAATAGGGGGTGCGTTATCTTCGGTACCCAAAAAACCAACAAAATTGCAAATAGAAGATATAGATAAGCACTCACCCAATCTGGATTAGCGTATAAGATTTATTTCACAGACCATAAAAACATATCATAAAAAATATATATCATAAGAAATATACAAATATATTACATAATAAAAAAAAGAAAAAAACATAATATTAAAAAATACGTATATATCTATATAATGGCACCGCGCAACTGGTATATTGATATCCCTTATTCACCTAGATGGTACTTTTAATTCAATAACTTTCCTCTGTAAGATTTAGTATACCACTCAGTTCACCTCTGGAGCGGTAGTTAGCACATATGTCTCAATGTTCCGTACACTCAAAACGCTGTATTCGCCCGGGCACAAGAGGGGCTAATGAGGTGGAGATATAAAGGAGGATACAGAGCCTAACTGGAAAAATACCCTGAGGAAGAACACCGTGTTGTTTGAAACGCGTAGGTTAGTAAGTTTGGCTCAATTACCTATCCGTAGCACAGGTGACGTCACCGCACGCTCTGAGTGAGCGTGAGCTACAGACAAGCAAGCGGAGCTGAGCCACCGGCCGGGGCTCGCTCCAGAAATTGAGAAAGTCCCTAGGAAGAACCGGGACCGTATCCTGAACCACCGAACACCCTGAAGACCTTGTGCATGCCACTAGAAAGGTAGGAACACATGTGTAACTAATCCAGTACGCTATGAATACAGCGTTTTGAGTGTACGGAACATTGAGACATATGTGCTAACTACCGCTCCAGAGGTGAACTGAGTGGTATACTAAATCTTACAGAGGAAAGTTATTGAATTAAAAGTACCATCTAGGTGAATAAGGGATATCAATATACCAGTTGCGCGGTGCCATTATATAGATATATACGTATTTGGTTTTCCAGAACAGCAGGTGTGCAGTACTGCTGCGGTAACGGCAGCAACAAAAAGTGTCTCTAAAGGTAGCGCTAGTGGATAGTTTTCTGGATACATTCTCCCTAATATTAAAAAATACTGATTGCTAAAATTAGTGTGGTTAGTGGATTTGATATAGTTGATGTCCCGATATATTATTATTAATATCATAAAAGGAGATCCCCTTTCAAGAGTAAGTCTTTATAGATGTTATACTATATCAGTACATCCTGGTTAGCGTTTTTCACTGAATATTTTGTCAGAGGAATGTGTCCCAAAAGCATTTCAATAATATATTTCAGCTTCCATTCATAGGGGTTAGTCCAGGAGAGGGGAGTTAGGTTCTCCGGGCTGTGCACTTACCCGTTACCTCTACTCTCCGTTCAATGCCTGGCGTCCTCTGTTCAGTGGTACACGCTGCCAGAAACGTTGCTCGTTCAGCGTGTTATTAAGGTGCACGGTTTTTCTCCATCCTCTGCACCGCAGTATAGAGTTCCGAGTGTCAGAAGTTCCTCTTCACATTAGTTCTTTACCGGAAAGAAGTTGAACAATAATATAAATATATTTTCTTTGTTTTTCCTTCTTTTTGGTGCGAGCCGGCTCAATGGGGATCCTTTTAGGCTAAACACACACTAGACGTGTTTCGGTGCCTTCTGCACCTTCCTCACTATATCAAATCCACTAACCACACTAATTTTAGCAATCAGTATTTTTTAATATTATGTTTTTTTCTTTTTTTCTTTTTTTATTATGTAATATATTTGTATATTTCTTATGATATATATTTTTTATGATGTGTTTTTATGGTCTGTGAAATAAATCTTATACGCTAATCCAGATTGGGTGAGTGCTTATCTATATCTTCTATAATACAATAAGCAATCCAAACAAGCACTCTGTTGCTGTCTACTCATCATGTCACCAGGGTGCATGCCTAGGCAGCACATCACAGGGGGCAGCCTGGCAGCGCGTTTCACACCTTGTGGTTGTGCTGCTGCCCCAGCCTACAGCCCAGGTAAGTTGGTCACAGACTCAGTGTATCATGCGATCGTTAGTACACAGTAGGACTGGGGAGCAGTGATATATTGCTCCTGGTGCTTGCTTTACCAATCGCTCCCTGATCTTCTGCCAGCGCCTCGCTGTGCTGTGTTCTGACTTTGTGCAGAGTCAGGATGTAGTGCATGTAAGTACGTACTTACTATGACCTGATACTGAGCGACGTCAGGTCACAGTGCAGCATTTCAGGAAGAGTGTGCTGGATCTCCCGAATGCCGTCTGGAGTAGGAGAGGTAACTTCCTTTATTTATTTAATGTCTTATCTTAGGTTTGATGAAGAGGATTGGGATTCTGATTTAGGGGTCTGATCTGAGATCTAATAAGGAGGGGGGGTCTGATTTGGGAGTCTGATCTGAGGTCTAATGATAATTGACGATCTGATTTGGTGGTCTGATGAGTATTGGGGGTTTGATTTAGGAGTCTGATCTGAGGTCTGATGAGCATTGGGGTTCTGATAAAGATTGCTCCGGGCTATTTATATATATTTCAAAAACCTCTGCCAACAAAAGTGAGTACATCTCTTAGTGAAAATGGGCAAATTTTCCCTCCCCGGTGTCATGTGACTTGTTAGTGTTACAAGGTCTCAGGTGTGAATGGGGAGCAGGTGTGTTAAATTTGCTCTCACACTCTCATACTGGTCACTGGAAGTTTAACATGGCACCTCATGGCAAAGCATTTTCTGAAGATCTGAAAAAAGAAATGCACTACATAAGATGGCCTAGGCTATAAGAAGATTGCCAAAACCCTGAAACTGAGCTGCACGGTGGTCGTCATGGAGGAGCGGAAGAGGATTCCAGAGGCAACCTATGAAGCTCTAGTGAACTCCACGCCCATGAGAGTTAAGGCAATGCTGGAAAATAATGATGGCCACACAAAATATTGACACTTTGGACACAATTTGGCCATTTTCACTTAGGGGTGTATTCACTTTTGTTTTGCCAGTGGTTTAGACATTGATGGCTGTGTGTTGAGTTATTTTGAGGGCACACCAAATTTGCACTGCTATACAAGCTGTACACTGATATACTGGTGTATATATACAATGTATTTTTTGCTTTATAAGACACACCTAGGTTTTAGAGGAGTGTTATAGGAAGATAAATACCAGGTGAAACTTTGGAAGCTCTCTCTTCCTTCCTGCCACCATCTGCAAACAGCACTTCTGGAGCAAGCTTAAGGTATATGTGTGTATGTATATAAGTATAATATCCCAGTAGACTTTATATGTGTACATATAGATATTTGTAGTCTGTGATTGTATTACCAGTTGACATATATGCTGTTTATGCATGAGTCTCTATATGTACATGTACTTATGGTCAGGTACTGGATGTGAGTTGGTTAGCAGTGTAGATCCAGTAGATGGTATATTTCTTTATACTTTATATACATACACATTATTAACCACATTGCTTAGCATCCAGGGAGGGCAGGAACGAGGCGGCTATATGTGGTGTCCTCTATGTATTGTGTTATTTGTAGTGTCTGTATCTTTATGTAATGTCCATTGCTTTGTCATCTCTATGTTATCAGTAAAGTATTTTTATATATAAGTATCTGCATGGGTTGTATGTTACTCCTGGTGTGTATGAAGGACTGGAGGGGTGTATATAATACACTGGATAAACGGGTTGTATAATGAACAAAGACAACAGTCTAGGAACAGAATAAAAGGGAAGGAATTGGAGAGATAAATCTCCAATATCCAATAAGCAAAAATTCCCTTCATCAATAAATGTTAAAGGGTCTATTAATTATTAATATTTTGTGTGATATTAATAATCAATATTCATAAATAGGCATGAACCGGCTATCGCTAGCTCCGCCTATTTATTTCCTTTACTACTATCTATTCCCTGCACGCTGAAGCTACCCTGTACTATTGTCGCTACTACAAAAAGACAATGTAAACAGTACCTTAAACAATAAAAGGATTTATTATACAAAATACTACAATGTCTACAGTCTGATTATTTAGACTATATCTATATATATTTATATTGGTGTATATAAATATATATACATATAGCCGCACGACAATACAATACAATAATACAAAACCTCAGTATAAAACCTAGCTACACTACACAATACAATCCCACGTATAAATTCCTCTCACAAACTAGCTAACACACACTCACACAGAATTACTTAAAGGGAACCTGTCATCACCAAAACACCCCCTGAACTAGAGTAATCGGTGTATAGTGTAAGTGATGCTGAATCCGAATATGTACGTTTTATCTTCATACTCCCTTTCATTCCGACGCTGTGCTCCCACAAACCTGCAGTAAAATGCACTCACTGGACTCTTCTTTGAGTCCTCTCCATTATGTGAGTGAGCACTGGAGTCCAGTGAGTGCATTTTACTGCAGGTTTGTCAGAGCACAGCGTCAGAATGGTAGGGAGTATGAAGATAAAACTTACATATTCGGATTCAGCACCACTTACACTATACACCGCTTACTCTAGTTCAGGGGGTGTTTCGGAGATGACAGGTTCCCTTTAAATACATTTAATTTACCGCAACGGCAATGGCGGCACCCACCCCAGCCTAATCTAGACTGTCCCTAGGGGTACAACACAATAAGGGGTTACAGGGAAAATGGTGGCAGGGGTAAGGGTTAATGGCAGAGGTTAGGGAGCAGGGGTTCACAACACAGTAAGTGGTTACAGGGAAAATGGTGGCAGGGGTATGGGTTAATTAGGGAGAAAGAGTTAGTTTAGGGAGTGATACTCAGCCAGATAATGATCCAAAATGGAGGTCTGTCTGGCTGCTTGGCTCCATGTGTGTCTTCCTTCCTCTGCGGTGATGAGCCTCTCCCTTTGTCCTGGCTTGGGCTAATATATAAGCCCACAGTCCCCCAGCACCACCCTACTCCACCTAAGGCGCAGGGATATGACATCATCTTGTGTGTGTGACGGAATGCATGTACTCACTGTAACATATGGCTGGCAATTGGCCCCCTGAGGCTTCCTCAGAATCTGTACAGACAAAGTTCAAAGCATTCCTGCCATTGTGTAAATTAGAGGATCCACATAAACAATGGAATGATCACACACCCTGTCATAAACCGTCTTTAAACAAAAGGTGTTTGGGAGGGTTGACTAGGCCAAGAAATATATATATTGGGGGCATACACAATACATATAAGGGATCATATATATGCATGCCTCTTTAAGGGGATATGCATGCATATACATATATGCATATACATATATACCTATATTATACCAGCACTTCCTTCTACAAGGAGGAAAATCATAAAAAATATTTTTCATTAGACCCCCAAATCCCAAATTACCCCCAATCCTCATCAGACCTCACCTCACTAAAATTCCATATCAGACCTTAGATAAGACTTTAGATCAGACCCCCATATCATATCATATTCGCTTAATAAGATGCACTGCCACCCTAACCCCCCCCCCCTCATCCCCACACACACACACTTTTGGGGGAAGAAAACTTTGTCTTATAAAGCAAAAAAATAAGGTGTGTGTGGTATATATATATATATATATATATATATATATATATATATAACACTACCTTTAGTCCTACTTCCAAGCAATTTGGGAACTCAAAGTAGCCCTGGAAAAAATGTAGATGTGGCCCCATGTTGTAGGCGGAGCCAAACTGGCAGAAGGTGTGGCCAAGCCTAATAGGCTGTTTTTTTTGTGAGGCAATTTAGTTTTTCTTCATACTATTTTGGAATATGCCTTTTTGATAATTTTATTAATTAATTAATGTATTTGTTTTTTTGGGAGATGAAGCACTTGGACCTCTATCTCCTGGTTCAAAATTATTATTTGTTATATTGGCAAAGTAGAGAAATATGCTGGCTGCAGAAAGCAATTGTTATACTCTAGCGCAGTTTGTGCGTTCTGTTTGCCATTTCCCAATGTTTTGAGGCCTCACCAAGTAAAAAAAAATTAAATAAAAAAACCCCACAAAACCAGTGTTGGCTAGCTCCTCCTTCTCTTCCATCTACACCACCACATCCACCGCCTCCTCAACCTCCTACTCCACTTGGATCTCCGACTCCTGGTTCAAGATTATTATTATTTTTTTTAATGTATTTTATGTTATTTTAAGTCATTTCCCTATCCACATTTGTTTGCAGGGCAATTGTCCTGCTCTTACCCCTGTTTCAGTTTTTTTTGCAGCCCTCTATCCCTTATTATTTTACAGCCATTTTACAGCACTAAAGTTCGGGTCCCCATTGACCTCTATGGAGTTCAGGGGCAAGTTTGGGGTATACGAACCGAACTTGAACTGAAGTTTAGCTGAACCCGGCAAACCCGAACATCCACGGATCCACTCATCCTGTCTTTCAAACCTTTGTTCAAACCATTTATCACTAATAAAGATCCAAGACAAAGTTTCTGACTAAAATATATAATAAATATGCTTGTACTAGGTTAGCTAAAAAATGACTCCTACTTGTCAACAGCCCTTCAGTTCATCATGTCTTGGATACCTGAAAACTTCTGGATTGCTGACTTTATCTTTGTTAGCAGAATTCCCATTAGCTTTCAGATGTAAATGATTGATTCTACTAACACATTCACTTTCTAACTTCACCCAGTTCATAATTTATAAAAATAAGCAAATAATAAAGTTCGAGAAGCATTGTTCAAATGTAAGTGATTAAAATGACAATCACCCTCAAGTGAAATCTGCCATGATCATATCTGCATGCAAAATGCTTTGGGGATTTTGTGAAGCATTAAACAAACCTGACAACAATGTTAATAATTTGTCACACGAGTGATAAAATCTTGCATGGTTTTGTTTAACTCCTTTGATTCTAGGCAGCAATTTTACTACGAAACACACTTTCAGTATTCTGCTTATGTAGACGATGCCCATGATGGGATATCAGGAGACATTAGCATGGTGGCCACAGCAGCAACATACGTCTAAAACCTCCAAAAGAAGTGGCAGGGCGAGATCTGCCTCTACTGTGCTCTATAGCTGGTAATGCTGCTGATACTGTGTGTGGAGCTCAAAACATGCCAGACACAGGCCAAGCTTGGCTGCCTTTAACTCTGTCTGAGCATTTTTTTAACAAGGCTAGCACACAATACCACAGCCATTTGCAAGAGCTGCAGGATTAAAATAAGCCTTCAGTGTTTAAACACAAAAATCACACTAGTTTATCCAGGGGCGGATTGGGAATTAAAAGTGGCCCTGGAAAAAAAAAATAAAAGTGGCCCTATGTTGTGGGTGGGACCAGATCGAGAGAAGGCGGGGCCAACATGGGTAGGCAGGGCCAGAAATACCATACAGCGAGCAGTATATCATGCTGCAATTTTTTATTTGGCTCAGTGCAGCACAATATACTTCTCCAGAAGAGGCCAAAACATCTCTAAAAGCTGCCCCCCTGTGGTGCCCAGTGCCAACTGCCATGTCCTGTCCCCCTCCTCCACTTTGCTCTAAGATATAGAGAAAGGGGATGAACAGTTAAAACACAGGCAACAGCAGAGAGGCAGCCCCACCATCAGTATTCTGACGGTCTTTCAGAGTTACCATGCAGCGTCACTTACCTCTCACATCCGGTGACATCTCCTCTGATATTCTTTCCTCATCTTCGCCGTTAGGACCAGACAACACATGATGACATCTTCTAGCCGTGTTCCATCTCTGCAGAGTTTCACACACAGACATCTTAGCGTCCTCAAATTTCCATCATCCTCCCCACCATGGTGCCCCAACATTGTCATCCTGCTGCTACCCCAATATACTGTAAAAATAATAATGCCCCCTATAGTGTCCCCAGTGGCAATAATGCCTGCCCCCATCAACAACAAACTGCCTATAATTCCCCCAGTAATAATAATGCCCTCAGTAATAGTAACCCAGTAATGCCCCCCTGCCCGCAGTAATGTCCCTATAGTGCCCCCAGTAATGTCCCTATAATGGTCACAATAATGCCCCCCTCCCACTAGTAATGTAACTAGAGAGCCCCCAGTAATTCCCCCCCCCGCCCCCATTAATGTCCCTATAGCGGCCACACCAATACCCCCCTACCCCCCAGTAATATCCCTGGTCACAGCAATGCACCCCCAGTAATGTCACTATAGAGCCAGCAGCAATGTTCCCTGTACCCAGTAATGTCACTATAGAGCCGCCAATATTGCCCTCCCTGCCCCCAGTAAAGTCCTTATAGTGCCCCAGTAATGCCCAATGCCCCCAGTAATGTCCCTATAGAGCCACCAGTATTGCCCTTCCTGCCCCCAGTAAAGTCCTTATAGTGCCCCCAGTAATGCCCTCTGCCCCCAGTAATGTGCCTATAGAGCCACCAGTATTGCCCTCCCTGCCCCCAGTAATGCCCCCTGCCCCCAGTAATGTGCCTATAGAGCCCCCAGTAATGTCCCCCCTGCCCCAGTAATATACAGTGGTCACATTAATCATGGCCACCCCCCACCACCTCCTCATTTTCAAATGGCTTGTAAAAAAAACAAAAAAAAAACAACTTACCTGAGTGTGCAGACCTGCAGCAGCCTCTTCTGGCTTCTGTCCTGGAGCAGGAGGGGTAGGGTGATGACACAGCGTCAGTCGCGATGACGCTGGGAGTGGGAGGAGCCAAAGGTCCTTTGACCTGGAGGGCAGAGTAGTGCTCTCTCTCCTGCTGTCCAGTGTCAAAGGACCTGGCAAAAGGAGGTACAGGGGCGGGCCGGCACATCAGAGGGAATGCAGCACAGCTTACAGCAGGGTGGGCTGCAGCCGTCGCTCTCAGGACAATACACATACAATCCACACTACAATACACATTGCGGCGGCCGACAGCCCTGCTGCGATCTCATTATCATGACAATGGTAATGTGTATTGTAGTGTGGATTGTAATGTGTATTGTCGTGAGAGCAATTACCCCGACTCAAACGTCATGCCGGCCCACAACATGCTTCAAGCCATCGGCCCACCGGGAAGTGTCCCGGTGGGGTACATTGCCAATCCGCCCCTGAGTTTATCACATTGGCTTAGTTTAACTATGTGCCAATCTTCTAAAGCTTAAAGGTGGTGTGTAGTTACACTGTTGGAATGGCGCTCTCTCCCACTGATTTTGGTGCTGGCTACATCTGTAAGTACCAGGGCTCAGTTGAAGCACATGAGACACCATCACCAAATACTGTGGGAAAATAGAACTGATCAGCAATCTTAATCGGAATAAATCTGTCTTTCTTCTCCCAGTCTTCTTTGCGGCAGCAACATCCCAATGCATAATACCCAGGAATACTATTACCATTATTACTATTCCACGTCCTCTTACACTGTGCATTAATTGTTCTGCTATGTAACTGTTATTTGTTGTATTACATGTTATTTGCCTGGTTCACCAGCAGATGGCAGTGTATATGGCAGATAGATCTTTAGATAGGATGGAACTTGCCATTCCATTCTCCTCCTTTTGGGCAGGAGTAGGGCAGTCTCCTTTCCTAACAAGGGTGGGGCTACAGGAAGTTTTCAGTCAGTCTGAAAATGTAATTTTTCTCTATGTAATTCTATGCCATCCTCTGCAGTTTTTGCCATACCTCATCACTGAGACTCTTGGTGAGGAGTCCATAGTGGCACAAAATTTAATTCTTCTGTGAAACTGAATTCTTCTCTGTGCCATCTGCCATAGTTTTTGCCATATCCCTTCACTGAAACTTCTGGCTGGGTACCTGTGGTGGCACAGTTCCGCACCTTCACCAAAATTTCATTCATTTTTGTGCCATTTTCCCATCACTATAACTTTTAACCATGTGTACATAGTAAAGTTGAATACTTTTCTTAGCCATTGCTGTAGTTTCTTCTCTATCCCATCACTGAAACCTTTGAAAAAAAATAAAAAAGAGATAACTAAAAGATTGAAGTCCTGGGAGACTTCATAGTGTCATATACCAATTTTCAGGCCAATTGAAGCAACTAGACTAAATTTGGACACAAACAGAATTTTTTTTAAAGATTTGATGAATCAGACACAAAACAAATTGTAAGAAGTTCATCACTAGTTTGCTTTATGAACTGTGGCCTGCAGAGCAATAGGAGAGGTCAGGGTGGGAAATACATCTGTAAAGTTTGCTTTGGCACTTGCTTCTATGCTTCCATTATTTATTTTTTGCCTTTTTTACTTTGACATTTTATCAGAATAACTTAACCTACAACAATAAACGGGAGTCTGTAACCAAGACAACTATGAATCTTAAGAACCAAATGTAATGGCTTGTGAGTGCTCTGACTCATTACTTTTTATCAGTAAAACCCGCAAGTCTGTACCTATGCCGTTTTCTCTTTGAAAACAGATGACAGTGCCATTGTTTGTTATCACAGCAATTTGCCTTTGGCAAAACTGTCCCAGTACTCTGGTAAATGATGTTCACAAATACAAACACCCAACAGGGCAGTTTTATTATTAGTGAAAGATATGAGAGAAAAACATGTCCCTTATACCTGTGTTCTGTTAATAAAGAAATGCCAGGCTGTGACATCTGCTTCATCTAATATATGTTTCTATTCCTGCATCCTCCACCTGCTTGAATATCTGCCGCTGGCATTTCCCAGCTGTGTCTCCCTTCACATCTGTCATGCAGCCCACAATGCACTTGGCATTCTAAACAGATTGTTAATTAAGTGAAGCAGATAATTGCCTCTTTCCATTATTCCTTTCCTGTTGTTCAAAGTCCTTTTGTTGTCTTTCTTTTCATTGTGCGGAAATTGATGTACAAATATCCAAGTGGTGAATTTTATAGATACAATTAGCCAACTGGGTTGCTCAAAGAGAAACTATGAGTCTTGGTAATGCAGACAAACATATCTGTTTCATATGGATATTGACGTTTCACTAATGTGTGTCTCATGTTACAGTACCTGCAGTACCTGATGTAATGTTACATTTCCCCTGTAACTTCTATAAATGTTTGACTCATTGTATCTTCTCATGGAAAAAGCAGATGTTTGCTGGGAGCCAAATAATTGGCACCACAGCTGAAATTCAAAAGGTTGTCTCTTGTACGCGGTTTAGATTCCAACTTTCACGGTCAATTAATGTGCGGCCTAGTACATTGAAAATTAATGAAAAGGAAAGCTAAGAAATAAAAACAAAACAAAACATAAAAATATAGATTTTATTTCAGTTAGCAAGAATAATTTTACTCACAGGGGGAAGGAGTTAAGTTTGGCATCCACCATTTTTACCAAAATGTGTGACATTTTGTCATATTACACTGCTCTCTGCACTTTTGAAAAGTAGGGGTTGCTACCTATGTTAATTAGGACCACTTCAGATTTATTTACTACCAAGGAAAGGCCGGAGTCCAGGTAAGAATGAAGCTGGGTGTTGAGGTGGTAGGTCACTGTTTGCCTCAGCCTGGTGCGGCACATAAAAAAATTGCTGCATTATGATCATACTGAACTGGCTGCTCCGGTTTCTGCTGCTTGTGGCAGTGGGGATGGCAGGAGGTGAGTGACTGTATGGTGGGCAGAGAGGGGACTCAGACAGATGGGCGGCCGGTGTCCGCTCAATGAAAGCTGTGACAGACTGCACACACAGTGTTTGCTGGTAATAAAGTAGTTCAGCCTTCCTTTCGGCAAGAGGAAAAAATGTTGCTTTGATAGCAAGGGTCTAAAAGCATGGTTATCCAGTATTCAACAGATTGCTTGATCTAAATTATGCGGCTGTCATTAAATAAGCAAGCAAGTATACAACTTGCAATTCAGGCCAGAGAGCCCGAGGACCCAGTTACTTCTGCCTCCATCCCTAACTAAGAAGATTGGTCATGATGAGTGGCAGGTGTCATCATCATCATCATCAGCCTCCTTAGTCGGAAGTGATAAATTTAGGATCTGGCATTTATCTGCATTTATTTCAAAATTAGACAAGAAGCAGAACTGAGAGAAAAATTAGTTATGTGAAGTAGGGCTGTATGGGGATTGGTAATAAACATAAAAATGTCATCAGCAAAGGATGCAATTTTATGTTCCCGGTAACATGGATTCAAAAGATTTGAGAATGAATAAGCTTACGGAGGCTAAGTGAATACATGTATTTACTAATTGTGATTTAATATAAAATAACAGACAAATCACATACAGAATAATAAAAAGTAAATATACATTACCAGTCTAAATATGCAATATGGAGTAGGGCTCCGCTCAGCCATGATATAACACTTGGCTGTCTACCACGGTATAATACATGACCAACACCCCAGGGTGTACAAGAGATAAGGCAAATCAATATTTACATCCTACCTAGGATGAAGTTCCTCCTAATTTTCGATGCAGACCACAGTTATTCCCATCAACCACTCCTCCAGTGTGCATCACATATGTCTCTGAGATCACTCAGGAATGTAGCCTTATCAGCACAATGGGGGATGGGTACTACGTTACAAGGAATTACACAGAATATCCTTACACAGTACTCTAAAATTAATATAAAAGAGACAAAATGAAAGAGAAACAGAACCATCAGTACTTAAAAGTACCCTTACAATAGATCCCTTAATCCCACATTTGATACCCTCTATCAGCAAGGTTTGTTGTATCTTCTGGAGTAAGGTTTCAATGGTAAGTATGACAAGGAGAGGGAAAAGGGGGCATCCTTGACTTGTGACATTTGATATGGGGAAGGTTTGGAATAAACAACCATTGACAGCTACTCATGCTGATGGGCAGTGGTACATAGTGAATACTGCATTAACAAATTGTAGAGGGAATTTGAATTTTAGCAACAGCTTTCATGTAGGACCAAGAGACTCTATCAAAGGTTTCAGGATCATTGTGCAAATTGCATGAAATTCAAAACGTTGCATGTGCAATCCCTACCCTTGCTTCCCATAGCAAAGCAACTTGGTCACAGGCTATTAGTGTATTGAAGAGCAGTTGTAAAGATATTGGTCTATAGATTCCAAAAGCCTCAGAATCTTTTCCTTTTTATGTATTATGGATATGTTAGCAAGTAATGTTTGGGGGACAAAGGGGGTACCTGTCGGAGCTTCACTGTATAATTTCATCATGTAGGAAAAAAGCAAGAGAGCATGAATTTAGTTGGTTTGTAGATAAGTAGTCAAGTATATTTTTGAAGAGGTAAGGTTCAGCAGATATTTAAAGATGTTGTGCATAGGTTTTATATTGATAACCTATCCTCAGGATGGGTCATCAGTATCTGATTGGTGGGGGTCCGAAAAACTTACTTGCTCTATTCAAGTCAATATAGCGAGTAATTGTAATTACTCTCGCTTCTGAGATGGCTGGCAGTATAATGAAGAGGAAGTAGCACTCACATGGAGCACCACCTCCTCTTCAAAGAGCTGATCGGCGGGGTTTCTAGGTATTGGACCCCGCCTTTCATATGTAGCATTAGTGACCTATCCTGAGGAAAGGTCAGCAATATATAGTGCTGCACAACCCCTTTAATTTTGGATTGCAGCAGAGCAAGATCTTCTTGTTTTTTAACACATAACTTCTTCTTGTCCTTCCTTTCTAGGTGTCTAACTTTAGCCAAAAGCTCTAATTACTTTCTCTCTATCTTGAGATGCGTGCCTAAAGCAATGAATTCTCCCCTCATATACCTTTTGTAAGTCACCCAAAGTATTTGGGTACTAATATCATCCTGATCATTCAGAGTGAAGAATTCATGCAGTATAACTGTTACATTAAAGTTTAGAGTTATTATGTAGTGTTTCATTTAGGCGCCAACTGGGTTTCTTAATTGGGAGGTCAGTGAGTTTAATACTGATACGTATTGGGGAGCAATTGGAGAACATGTGAGTGCCAATATATGGGTTGTTGTATGCTGTTAAGGATGTATATAAGGTAAACAGATAATCTATTTTTTTTAAACAAGTTATCGGGTGCAGAGAAATGAGTGTAATCCTTTTCTTAAGGATTGAAACTTCCTCAGATGTCAACTAAGCCTATAGTATGAAGATATTTGTTAATTATTGTTATTTGCTTATATGAAATGGCTGACCTACCTGTAGATGCATCTAGTTTAGGGCAGGTTAAGGGTGACAATGAGGTGCACTCCTGAAATAGGCAACCCTTCTAAGAAATCAGACAGTAATTGTAGTATAGATTTAATTAATTGCATATAGATCACCTATGATCACTGCATGTGATCAAATCACACCTTTGATAAAGAGATATCTCCCATCTCCTTCATGTTGGATGTCTATAAAGGAAAGAAGGTACGCTTTTTGATATCCCAATACTGGAACCTCTGGAGGATATAACAGGTGAACCATGATTATACCAGGAGGAAAAATACAAGCAGTTAAGATTTCGTATAGAGTGTTTTTTAAAGTGAGTTTCTTGTAGTAGACAAATTTCAAAATTCTTTTTTTTTCAGAAAGGCCAACAGTTGGCCTCATTTTGCAGAGACGTTCATGCCCTGTACATTATAGTAAATGAATCTAACTGACGCCATTATGAGTCAAGAAAACATTTAAGTGGGATGAGCAATCAGATCTTGCCTTATTTAGTGTGTGTAGAAGGCAGGGGTTGCATCCCAGGAATGAGAGGGGGACTGGCAGGACAGGTAATAAGCCAATAACCTGTAGGTTAACAGAAACGTAAACTTTTAGTCATAGAGGCAGTAAAAAGTTAACATTAAAAATCCACCTTTGGAGGAGAGTATACAGCATTCACAAGTGTATTAGGGTTTTGTGACTCCTACATACTGTATTTTGGACTATAAATCTCTCTAAAAAGTCTTATAGTCTGCAGTCAGGGTGGTCCAGCAGTCCCATACCTCCCTAACTGCTTCCTTGATGATCTGGTGGATCGCTCATACATGACTTAGCTGGATCAATGAGAGAGCATGCGTAACATGTCTTTGTAACATGCTGCCTTCAGCTTAGACTCCATATTCAACACGATACGTTCCCTATAACATCTATAAATAAAGGGTCCAATGAAGTACATAAGAGCGGTGCCTAGGGCGGAAGCTGAAGGGGGGAGGGTGGTTTGTACATCACAGATGACTATTTTTTTATTTTTCAAAATTCCCGCCTGGGCACCCAGGTTGCAGTGTTTCTGACCCTTACCTCAATGGCAGAGGACGAAGAGAAAAAAAGCAATTCTCCTCATTCTCATCTGCCCTGCAGAACTAACTGTTAAGCTGATTGGTGAAGCAGCAGCACTCACTGTTGATCCACCAACTCATCCTCCATCTACTCATCTACTGGCTTGTCTGCCCTGGCAAACATCCGCCTTATACAAAGTGGAGGACTACAGGGGAACAATGTACTGCAGGTGGGACTACAGGAGGTGCATTATACCACACGGGACAACAGGGGTGCATTATACTACAGGAAGGCTACAGGAGCACATTATACTATATGGGGGACTACAGGGGGGCGTTATAGTACAGGGGTCTACAGCCGTGGTGAGAGCATTACACATACTAGAACTACAGGGGGATATTATAATACTGGGAGCGTTAAACAGGAGGGGACATTATATACTAGTACTACATAGGGGAGGGGGGGGCAATATAATACAGGCCAGAGAACTATAGGGGGCATTACAATACATATCAGTGCACCACAGGGGACATTACAATACATATACATGTGACATACAGTATAAATATATATATATATATATATATATATATATATATATATAGTGAGGCAGTGACAGGCCTCACGCTTCATAGAGGTCTGAAGGGGATGGATATTCCAGTCCACATCCCTATTCCACCACAGGTGAGGCCACCTGGGTGTAATTACTGCTGTGATAATCCAGCCCTCAGTGTCAGTCTGAGGAGAGGAGACAGGCTGAGGAGGCCTGAGAGGTTAGAGCCTGCGGAGGCTCTGTGTGTGTGGTCTCAGCCAGGAGGGCTGAGGGGCCACAAGGCTCTGTGTAGCCTGGAAGTTTGGGGGGGCCTAGTGACCCTAGGAGAAGAGGGTCACACGGTCATAGTCTGGAGGACTATTGGACCATCTCCCCCCAAAGGTACGGTTGGAGACACAGCCAGGAGGCTGCTGGACTGATCGGCTGAGGAAGCCGCACTTAAAAGCTGTGTGTGAACAGCGTATGTATTTAGGTTAGTTAGCTGAACTATGTTTAGTCAGAGCCCAGCCGGGCAGGTGTTGTTTTTATGATTTGTTTTGGTGTGCTGGTGCCAATAAAACTGAGTTGGACCTGAAAATCTCCGTGTTTTGAAGATATTGTGTGATGTCGACCCCCTGAGAGGATACGATCCCTTACAATATATATATATATATATATATATATATATATATATATATATATATATATATACACACACACACAGATGCAGCCAAGTTAAACTTCATGGTTAATGCGCTAAGTAAAGAATGGCAAGAAAAAGGTAACTAACTTTTCAATGTATTTAAATAGCTTTTTCATAGCTCCTGTACCCCGCCATAAACTGCTGTCCCCTCAGAAGCAGCCAGGCAGGTCGCCTAGGCCCCCAAAGTCACGGGCCCCATAGCGACTACCAGGTCTACCTGTATTGGCAGTACCGCATTGACTGGGGCCCTATAAGGCATTAAAGCTGCTGGGAACACTATAGGGAGCCTTATTGCTACTGTGGGTTCTAAAGGGATGTCTTATAGAGGGGCTTTGTTACTGCTGGGGGCACAATCGGGATATTGTTACTACTGGGGGTACTGTGGGGGCATTATTATTATGCAGCACAATATTGAGGAAATTACTATTAATAGGGATAGTCTTAGAGAGCATTTTTGCTATTGGGGCCACTGCAGGAGTCACTATTACTAATGATGTCACTCTGAGAGAGAATAATTACTGTTGATGGGGCTTTAGGTAGAACTATTACGATTGAGGCAGTCTAGGAGCACTATTACTATGAGGGACTATCCGTATAGAACTGCAGTATAGCATTTAGGGACATTGGTGAACACAGCATGCATAGTATTGGGGGGAGCAGCAGGATAACAATTTTGGGGCACCATGAGGAGGAAATGATGGAAAAGTGAGGAATCTAAGATGTCTGTGTGGCAAACTTTGCAAACATGAGAAGCAACTAAAAGAAGTCATCAAGGTGGTCTGCTCTGTATGGAGAAGGCGAGGCAAGAGAATGTTTACTTCAGAGGAGACATCATTGGATGTAAGAGGTATGTAGTGCAGTATTCTCATATTTGATTCTAAGCGATGTATGTAATGTCCATCTAAATATGTTTTTAAGAGTAGGGCTGGGGGGGAAGGATTTCAATGTTTGACTCCCATCAGCAGAAAGGCTAAGTGCATCCCTGCTTGCACAGGCACACGCAGCACACAACCACACACACACATTCAGTTTATTTATCACTCTCATTTAATCATAAACATACTTGTTTCAGGTCAAACAATAGAAGGTAGAAATAATAAATCTCACTAAATAAAGCATTTATTTGCTGAATATTTGTTCTAGATATGATGGAGCCTATTTTATTTTATGTTTTCCTGTGTGGATCTGGTCTCGTACATTTCCTGCTGTACTATAATTCACTGATAAAAAGCCATCCAAATAAGCTTTACAACAGAGGAAAATATTTGAAGTTACTGAAGACATTAGTGGAAAGTCCTTTCATCAAACATCTTGTGCTGCTGTTTGAATACAGAATTAATAGAAAAGAGCACTGGATGCCACCATCAAAAGAAACAACTTCTTATAGAAAGATTAAAAAAAAAATTAACTCTAAAAGATACGTTTGGTACAAAATGCTTTATAAAAAGCAAGAAGGAACATATTTTATAGACAGAGGGGGCACTATGCCAGTCTTGATGTCTTTAGAAATCACTGACCTGTATGACAGAGTAAATAGTACCATCTGCAGCATCTAATATATTGAACACGTTCCACCCATCACGCTTCATAATGAAAATGTCTCCGGTCAAATTAAGTGTGATGAAGAAGTAGAAAGGTTATGGGGAATTTCTGGCAAGGCGAATGGAAGCGATGTATAGTAACAGGTGCTGAAAGTGTGTCATTTGCTATGTAGTTGTTGTTCCAGCCCACAGTATGCCTAAATAGGAAAATGGCAGTTGTTTGGAAATGAGCAACGACAGAGTCTGAAAGAAACTGGTGTTTGGTCAGGGATAAAAACAGATGGAAACAATCTGCTTCTCAGTGACTAAGAGTTGCTCACAACATTCTGCTTGGCACTTGGGTCCATTGTATTTGGCTGTGCTCAGTGGCATTTTCCATGTTATACTTCACTTTCTGTTTATTTCCCGTTTATGGATACCACCCTATAAATGTTTCTTGGCCTGTATACACACACTGGAGGAGCGCCCTTTTTGTAGCTAAGCACGTAAGAAATTATGAGAAGGAAAAAAAATATGTAACAGCTTAAACCCAGCTGACAAGTAGATAATTTTAGAATTTAATAAAATGTGTGACTCTTTAAAAGGGTTTTCTGATGTGCATCAACACCCTTTAAAATAATCATTTATAGAGGTAGCTGTTATTTTGAAATGTATTCCTTCTATCTTTATTGCTCCTATCTTCAGTTCTGATCTGTGGATATATGTCCATGTAGCTCTATGTAATCATCTGGGTGGGAGGAGTTATAAACTAGCTAGGTGGTGTTAGGGGCAGTGCATAGAAAGAAGAAGTGCATCATAAGTTTAAAACAAACCAGAGTGTCTGTTGAAAGTGGGTCTGCAGAATCCAGAAAACTAAACATGAGCATATCTGTTAAAAACCATAGTGATCCCAGGAAACCCCTTTAAGGTCTTATGTACACAGACAGAACCATGCTACTAGGGAAGCATTCCTTGTACTAGTGTTGAGTGAAGCAAAGCATCCGAAGCAGAAAAACTTCAATTGTAAACTAATCAAAATTTCCTTGCACTTAGTGGTAAAGAATACATTTTTCCTAAAATGGTGGCTGCACATGTTAGAAAGTGAAAGTAAGTGTAGAGGAGCCAAGCCTTGGAACGATAGATCCCCCATAATGCTGTGCAGTCAGCAAATCCGCAGGTAGCCATCCCCCAGTGATGTCACGCTAGGCAGAGCCCTATAAAACACTGATCCCGCGTGGTCGCCACCATTTTCTGTGAGCTAAGCATAGGGAGAGACGTGACTAGCCACTCTTAACAGAGAGTGTAGGACAATATTGGAGAAGGAGTGTGCAGGTAAAATGGAAGGAGAAGAATGTAGGAGATTGTTGAACTACAGACCCTGCTAGGCTTTATAGCTGTGTACATAGAGTGCCTTGCCCCCCCCCCCCCCCGAACTTTTCAACCTTTTGCCACATTTCAGGCTTCAAACAAAAAGATATAACATTTTAAATTTTTGGTGAAGAATCAACAACAAGTGGGTCACAATTGTGAAGTGGAACAAAATTTATTGGATCATTTAAACTTTTTTTGTAATAATAAAACTGAAAAGTGGGGCGTGCAAAATTATTCGGCCCCCTTAATACTGTGTTGCGCCACCTTTTGCTGCAATTACAGCTACAAGTCGCTTGGGGTATGTCTCTATCAGTTTTGCACATCTAGAGACTGAAATTGTTGCCCATTCTTCCTTGCGAAACAGCTCGAGCTCTTTGAGGTTGGATGGAGAGCGTTTGTAAACAGCAGTTTTCAGCTCTTTCCACATATTCTCAATTGGATTCAGGTCTGGACTTTGACTTGGCCATTCTAAGACCTGGATACGTTTATTTTTGAACCATTCCATTGTAGATTTTGCATTATGTTTGGGATCATTGTCTTGTTGGAAGATAAATCTCCGTCCTATTCTCAGGTCTTTTGCAGACTCCAACAGGTTTTCATCCAGAATGGTCCTGTATTTGGCTCCATCCATCTTCCTATCAATTTTAACCATCTTCCCTGTCCCTGCTGTTGAAAAGCAGGCCCAAACCATGATGCTGCCACCACCATGTTTGACAGTGGGGATGGTGTGTTCGGGTGATGAGCTGTGTTGCTTTTACGCCAAACATATCGTTTTGCATTGTTTCCAAAAAGTTGGATTTTGGTTTCATCTGACCAGAGCACCTTCTTCCATATGTTTGGTGTGTCTACCAGGTGGCTTGTGGCAAACTGTAAACAAGATTTTTTTATGGATATCTTCTTCTTGCCACTCTTCCATAAAGGCCAGATTTGTGAAGTGTTCGACTGATTGTTGTCATATGGACAGACTCTCCCACCTCAGCTGTAGATCTCTGCAGTTCATCCAGAGTGATCATGGTCCTCTTGGCTGCATCTCTGATCAGTCTTCTCCTTGTTTGAGATGAAAGTTTAGAGGGACGGCCGGATCTTGGTAGATTTGCAGTGGTCTGATACTCCTTCCATTTCAATATGATCGCTTGCACAGTGCTCCTTGGGATGTTGGAATCTTGGGAAATCTTTTGGTATCCAAATCCGGCTTTAAACTTCTCCACAACAGTATCACGGACCTGCCTGGTGTGTTCCTTGGTCTTCACATTACACACAGGTGGATTCTATTTATCTTCAGTCATTTAGGACAACATTGGATCATTCAGAGATCCTCAATGAACTCATGGAGTGAGTTTCCTGAACTGAAAGTAAATGGGCCTAATAATTTTGCACGCCCCACTTTTCAGTTTTATTATTACAAAAAAGTTTAAATGATCCAATACATTTCATTCCACATCACAATTGTGACCCACTTGTTGTTGATTCTTCACCAAAAATTGAAAATGTTATATCTTTTTGTTTGAAGCCTGAAATGTGGCAAAAGGTTGAAAAGTTCCAGGGGGCTAAATACTTTCGCAAGGCACTGTAATTGTGCAGTGCACTAAATCATAGCTAATCCATTCTGTTATCTACAGATAAAGTTGCTGTGCCGTTAGTATTACAGGCAGGTCTAATTTTAAGCTGTGTAGATAACTGTGCATTGCACTAATATTCATAGTTAATTCGTTCTGTCAGTTGTGGAGTTACTGTGCAACGTCATTACACGCCGCAGTTACCGGCAAGTCTAATTTATCGCCGTATACATAAGTGTGCAGTGCAACAATATTCATAGCTAATCCGTTTTATTAGCGATACAGTTGTTATACACAATGGCCAACAGACAGTTGCCCGGGCCCTCCAAAGGAATGGGCAGTAGCAAAAATGATGCTGTAGCTGTCAGAAGTAGCAGCAGAAGAAGGTGGTAGCAGCTGCAGCAACAGTCCAGAGCTGCCACTGTCATCCAGCAGTCATGTTTTGACCAACAATGCAGCTGTACTGGAATGGTTGACCGACTCTTTGTAATCATCTCAAGTTACAACAGATACATACAACCAGGACTCCTCTGACACCAGGCTTAGTTAGCATGACCTAGGAACTGCCTCTATGGCCTCACCTTTCCTGGACCCGCCTCTTGTGTTGAGGTACTAGTCAGAACCAAAGCCGAGTTCGGTTTGAAGTTTTAAAATGATTATCCACTTTAAAAATCAACAACCGAAGTTATTTAACAAACTCTAACGTGACTTCATGATTAACTCTCTGTACAGCATTATTCCGAAGTTTTGAACAAATCGACTTCGGATTAAGCTTCCGAAGCCTGCTTCGCTCAACTCAACTCTATAAGCTATGTTTATTAGTTTCACTGCAGATTTATAAACTAACCCACCCAATAACTTCAGTCTGAAGACAGAAGTGTTAGGCCTCTTTCACATGACTGATTGTGTTAAAGGGGTTATCCCATGAATAATGTAAAAAATGAAAATCAGACATTATATAGTACATGACAGTACCTCTCTAACAAAGATAGAACCAGCTCTGTACCTCACATGGATCCTGAGATCTCTCCATTCATTGCTCTGCTAGATTTATATGAAGCTGACATCTCAAGGGGAGTGTCTTTTTTGCTGCAGTTAAGGGGGTGTGTCTCAGCTCTCCCTATCACAGCTCAGGAGGCAGTTGCAGGATGAAACTGAGCATGTGCGGCCATCTCAGTGAGCAGGTCAAAGAAATAAGAAAAAGAACAAACAGCAGGTAGCGCTATACAGATACTTAGTAAAAAAGTATTCAGATCATAGTGCTGGTTTGAAAACTATAGAATATTTTTTGTGGGACAACTCCTTTAAGATTCATTCTCGCACCATTTCGCAAACAAGTTCAGTCAGTTTTGTCTGCAATTGAGTTCAGTGTTTTAGCCACGTGGGTGCAATCAGTTTTGAAGCATTTTTCACGCACCTGAAAAAAAAGAAGATTAACAAACAACATCTCCTAACAACCATCAGTGAAAAACACATTGCATCTGCATTGCATCAGAATTCAATGTTTTTCACTGAATCTTCATTCACTTTAATGGGGCCAGGGCTGCGTGAAAAACTAGTACACAATGCAGAAATGTGTACTTCGTGCATTGAACCCACACGGAAAACTCGCTTGTGTCAAAAGGGGCTTTAAGGGGGTCTCCACACATTGCAGACTTTGTTGCAGAATATTTCTGCAGCTGAAAATCAGTTCCATTCCTCTGAATAGGGCTTGCAGAAAACCATGTGCTTCCTACCAAAACATCCCCATTCACATGAATGTAACCAATTTTCAGTTGCAAAATATTCTGCAAAAAAATCTGACGCATGCGAAGGCACCTTTAGACTTAATGGTGCATCATATATACATAAAACATCATGTGGCATTTGATAAATTTTGCCCAGAGTATGGCAATGCAGGTTCATGGAAAACTGACTTTAACCCCTTCCTGACATAAGCTGTACATGTATGACTTAGCGAGAAACTTGTTGCCAACCTGTGCTGTACATGTAAAGTTCACTGATCTGGCAGAGACAGAAGCTGTGCCCAATCATAGACAGGGGCCTGGCTGTTACTGACCATGCCACTGTTGTACTCGCTGGAATCGATAAAAACTCTGATGGCAGCAGATCAACCCCTTAGATGCAGTGGTTAATACTGACTGTGGCATTTAAGGAGTTTACAGAGGGAGGGTGCTCCCTCTCTGAACCCATCAGCTCCCCGCAATTCGAATGCTGGATGCCGATGGTTGCCAAGGAACCTGGAAGCCTTACAAAGACATCAAGGCCTGCCATGTACGGAAGCCTTTGAGGTTTGAAACTGCTGTACAATACAGCATATACCATATTAAATACCATGTATTGTACTGTATTGAAACGCTGAGGTCGCTAGTAGAATGTCAAGAATTGATGTCAGCCTTAGTCATCAGCGTCTTCATCAATAATCTTTTATTAACAGGAAGCTCAACACCTTTTGGGGGTTAAACAGGTCCGCCTTCTTCAGGAGCACAAAAAGTAATGATACATACACATATAACATACACACAAGTCACTTTAAATAGTGGTTCCTTCCCGCCTAAATCGAACTGTCTAGGCTGGGCTGAAGTGCTGCGTTCCAACCTGGAACGCATACAACTTCCTTTCTGGAACCTAAATATATATAATACAAATAAAAAGCCTTCCAAATGAAGATCAACATTGGTGGTAGTGGGAAAGGGTATGTGTGCGCAGAAGGGGATTAATCTCTTGCAGATCAGAGCCCCGAGTTAGTCCTCTATAGTGGCGGTCCGCCCGTGGAACGCTAATGCGTTCCACCTCGGATCTCGGTCCGCTGGAAGTGGCAGGCCCAATACCGGAAGTCGAGTTGGAAGGCCTTGCGTTCCACACTCGTCTTGGATCTTTACTGGCAAGAGAAGGGTGTGGAATGCATATGCGTTCCACATCACCAAATCCGCCTCTCTAGTGTATATCGGACCGAACTAGAGTGCTGTTATTTTCCGCAGTAAAATGCCATTGATGTCAATTATTATGGATAGGTTTGGTTCATCAAGAGATAAAAAGATAAAAATTACGTTCATAAAAGCTGTACCAATGATTAATATACTGTGCAATTACGAAAAAATAAATAGAATGATGCCTAAAACGTCCTCTCGGTTCTACAGTTGTTATAAATAAAAAATAAATACTGAATAAATACCCGTCAAGACTCAATAAATTAAAACCATAACGTACAATGAAATATTAGAGAATTGGAAAATTGAAAAATTAAGAAACCCTGATGCATGATAATAATAAAATAAAAAAAATAAAAATCAAGAAATTCTTGGACAATTACACAAATTTGATTTGCTGGCAGTGAATGGATGGTACGTAATTCATAATTCATATTTAAATCTAATATATAAAGCTGAGTGTATGTGTGTGTGTGTGTGTATGTCCGCTAAAGGAATCCGCACCGCTGCAGCTACAATCACAAAATTTGGCACACATGTACATCAGGTGTCTGGGAAGGTTTTAGAACAGTTTTCAACTCTCCAGGACGTACCGTTCCTGAGATATTCCCAAAAATGCATTAGCCAATAGTAGCCTGATCACATGACCCTTATCAGCCAATAAAAGCTCACAGGCACACATCAGGTTTCTATGACAACCTAGCCAGTTCACTGCTTTAGGTCTGCATTATAGAGGCAGAGCACTGTGGATGACAATGGTAAATGGGTATTCCCGGTTACCATAACTATAACTTATGTTTTAGACTAACTCATCATCAATCATTACCTCATATAATGTAAATTTTACATATTTACTGTTCAGTAGTAATAAAAGATGTTTTCTTCCACTGCTACCCACCTTCCTCCTAAATCAGGCATCGACCTGTAATTCCGGCCACCGTCAAAAGAAGGACTTAAAAGCACCACCCCCAGATCCCACTAAGTCACGCCCCTGACTCAGTCTGGTCACGCCCCTTCCATGCTGCATTTGACCGGGATTAAAAATATTGGTAAAAATCATCTTCTGTCAGCTGCAGGGGTGTGGGGAGGGTGACTTTCTCCCTGCAGCTCATTGCTCAGACTGCACAGTGCTGCTGCTTAGAGTGAGCTGTTCAAAAGGACATCCTGGTGTCCATCCAGGCCCTGCGCATGACAGAGGACAGGGAGTCTGAAAGCCAGACCATCCAGCCTAAAACAAGACCTCTGGCCACCCTAGGGGCATGCTGATGTTAGGGTGGCCAGATGTCCGGCTTTAGGCTGGACAGTCCAGTTTTCTGGCTACCTGTTCTCCGACCGACGCAGTGCCTGGACAGACACAGGGATATCCACCCTTTCAGTAGCTCACACTCAGACAGCTTCTCCTCCATGTCTTCATGGAGCCAGGGGGGGCATGGCCTCATGTTTAGTGATGTGTCTTCATGGGAACTGGGGGTGCTGTTTCACGTTTGGGGGAATGGCCGGTGAGGTCTGGCTTTCTGGGGTGAAGACAGTGGCCACTCTAGCTGCTGTGGAGGTCACAGTTAAAGGGGCTGGCTTCTGTAGAGGTCACTGTTAAAGGGGTGGGAAGCTGTAGAGGTCACTGTTAAAGGGGAAGGCTGCTGTAGAGGTCACTGTTGAAGGGGCAGGTTGCTGTAGAGATCACTGTTAAAGTGGCGGGCTGCTGTAGAGGTCACTGTTAAAGGGGCGGGCTGCTGTAGAGCTCACTGTTAAAGGGGCAGGCAGCTGTAGAGGTCACTGTTAAAGGGGCGGGCTGCTGTAGAGGTCACTGTTAAAGGGGCGGGCCGCTGTAGAGGTCACTGTTAAAGGGGCGGGTCGCTGTAGAGGTCACTGTTAAAGGGGCTGACCGCTGTAGAGGTCACTGTTAAAGGGGCGGGCCGCTGTAGAGGTCACTGTTAAAGGGGCAGGCACTGTAGAGGGCACTGTTTAAGGGGCTGGCCGCTGTAGAGGTCACTTTTAAAGGGGCGGGCCGCTGTAGAGGTCACTGTTAAAGTGGCAGGCACTGTAGAGGGCACTCTCGATATCTTTTAACGACACACACACACAAACAGTAAAAGAAATAAATTAAATATACCCGGGCGAAGCCGGGTCCTTCAGCGAGTATTATATATAAGAGAAAAAAAAATGATGAGAATGGTGAACCTATCAATAGTTACTATTTTCAAGGGCTACATTGAGACCGAAAGGAGACAAGGTGTTGAGTCTGAAGATCCAAAACATTTCTTTCCGGCTAAGTTGCTGGAAAGAATTGGTGACCCATTCTATAGGGGTTACTCGTAAGTGAATCTTGATCTGATCATGAAAGAGCAGATTAAAATTCTGAGTTCCCGGTTCAAAGATAAGGGTTACCCTTAAAAAAACTAGTAGACGACTTGGTACAGAGAGTGTCTGTTTTAAGTCAAGGGGATAGTCTTCAACCGGCCAGTAATAGGATTCTGAAGACACAATTTAAACAGAAATCGGATGAGACTGCAACCTAATGTGGTACCTAATGAACAGGAATGTGGTACCTAATGAACAGGAATGCTTTCATTTCAGTATGATCACGGGATATAATTCTGAGCATGCAACGATTAAATGCATTTTAGCTCAGCATTGGAACATCCTGCTTAAAGACCCCATTTTAGGGAAAATTATGCCAAGGAGCCCGATCCTTTCTTTCCGCAGGGCAAAAACCCTAAAGAGTATACTGGCACCATCATGCCCAAAGTTGCCCTGTAAGGTAGACACCAAACCACCAATACTAGGACCCATTAAACTACAGAAAAGAGCTTTGAAGTGCAAGTACAAAAAGATGTAAGTGTTGCAGTATGATTAAGCATGGGACCAAACAAATAATGACCTCCACCGGTGACAGCATTCCCACCCGGCAAGACATCAATTGTGGGACGTCCAATGTTATCTACATGCTTGAGTGCCCTTGTAACTTAAGATACATTGGCCGCACCACACAGACACTTAGAGAAAGGATGAATGAACACCGTTCTAATATCAAACGTCGTATCGAGAATTTTCATAAATCTTCATTTTGTTTATTTGATTTTAAGAAATTCCACAAATCCCCATTTGTTTTAAGATATTTAAGTATTAAACGCGAATCATCTATTTACCTTTAGGAAATCAGGATTGATTTTATGAGGTTTTATGAAGTTTCGTAATTTTTTATCTATTTTATCGTAAAAATCCGATTTTAAGAAATTCTATAAATTTTTATGTATTTATCTATTTCATCTTTTTTTTCTCTTATATATAATATTTAAATATGAATTATGAATTACCTACCATCCATTCACTGCCAGCAAATCATATTCGTGTAATTGTCCAAGAATGTATTGATTTTTTATTTTATTTTATTTTATTATTATTATCATGCATCAGGGTCTCATTATGCATCAGTGTCTAAATTTTTCAATTTTCCTATCCTCTAATATTTCATTGTACGTTATGATTTTAATTTAGTGTGTCTTGACGGGTATTTATTTTTTATTTATAACAACTGTAGAACCGAGAGGACGTTTTAGGCATCATTCTATTTATTTTTTCGTAATTGCTCAGTATATAAATCATTGGTACAGCTTTTATGAACGTAATTTTTATCTTTTTATCTCTTGATGAAATAAACCTATCCATAATAATTGACATCAATGGCATTTTACTGCGGAAAATAACAGCACTCTGGTTTGGTCTGATATACACAAGAGGGGCGGGTTTCACACCCTTCTCTTGCCAGTAAAGATCCAAGACAAGTGTGGAACGCAAGGCTCTCCAAACCGACTTCCGTTATCGGGCCTGCCACGTCCGGTGGACCGAGACCCGAGGTGGAACGCATTAGCGTTCCACGGGCGGACCGCCACTATAGAGTACTAACTCGGGGCTCGGATCTGCAAGAGATCAATCCCCTTCTGCGCACACATACCCTTTCCCACTACCACCAATGTTGATCTTCATTTGGAAGGTTTTTTATTTGTATTATTTATGTTTATTTACATTATAATCAGGTTCCACACAGGAAGTTGTATGCGTTCCACGTTGGAACGCAGCACTTCAGCCCAGCCCAGACAGTTCGATTTAGGCGGGAAGGAATCACTATTTAAAGTGACAGAACCCAATATGTTTATACATGTCTTGTGTGTATGTTATATGTGTATGTATCATTTCTTTTTGTGCTCCTGAAGAATGGGGATCTGTTTAACCCCCGAAAGGTGTTGAGCTTCCTGTTAATAAAAGATTATTGATGAAGACGCTGATGACTGAGGCTGACATCAATTCTTGACATTCTACTAGCGACCTCGGCGGGGGAGGTGGACCTGTCGGTGTCTTGAGCTTATCCCTCAAGCCCTTCCCCGGTGAAGAAAGTGAACACAAACTTATGGTACACGCAATTTTTAATACACCATTTTAAATTTCTATTTTAATAAGTGTGATTTCCATTTGCAATTGGCACTATATTTTACCTAGATCAGATTTTTAGATTTGGGGACATGTTGGCGCTTGTTCTTCTTCTCTACTTTTCATTTCTTTGGACTTCCAGGGGGATCTGATCCCTTGGATTTCCTCTACTGAATTATGTGTGTTTACTCTGGGGCCTAGGCACCTGGAACTGAGCGCCCTTTTTGATCCTGTTTTCTATCCTCTGTCTACTCTATCTTCTAGAAGATATACAACCATTATATTTCACTGCCAAATAATATTTTACGTATAGTCTTTCTCTCCCTTAGCGCCATCCCTTACACTATATTTCATTCTTTGAGAAGACAGTTCTTCCCAAGGAGTTGGGATATAATCCTCTACCTTTTTTTTTATTTCTCTGTATAAAAATATTACATGATCTACTCTATCAGGTGAAAGTTTTAAAATCATATCAAGTGACCAAAAAGTCATATGTACCCTAAAATGGTACCAATGATAACATCACCTCATCTCATCCCACAAAAAAATAAGCCCTCAGGCAAGACCTTCTCCAGAAAAAAAAAACATTCCTCAGAAAATGGCGGTACAAAAACATTTAAAAAAATTATTTTATTGTGTAAAACTGAAATTATTAAAGGACAAATTTGGTATCGACGTATTCGTAACAACCTCCTCTGTAAAAGTATCACATGATCTACACCATCAGGTGAACGCCATAGAAAATTAGATAAAAACTATACCAGAACAGACATTTTTTGCCAATTTGCCTTGCAAAAATATAATATCAAGCGATCAAAAAATCTTATGTACCCCAAAAATCATACCATTGAAAATGTCAACTCATGGATCCTCACACAAGACCATTGATTGTAAAAAAATGGCTCTCTGGAAATGGTGACACAAAAACATTTTCTCCCAAAAATGGTTTAATTGTGTAGTAGATCTTTAAAAAACAAACTGACAAGCTGAATAAAGTTAGAGTCATTTTTACCACATAGCGTTTGCTGTAACAAACCCAAAAAGCAATTCTGAAATGCTGCCTTTTCTTTATCCCGCTGCCCAAAATACAAAATAAAAAGTGATCAAAAAGGCGTATATACTCCAAATAGTACCAGTGATAATGGCAACTAATCCTGCACAAAATAAGCCCACTTGAGAGAAAAATAAAAAAAAATGTTTGGTTGTCAGAAAATGGCTGTTTGAAACCACAATACACCTATAAACCAATCCATCAAAATCTGCACTGAAAAAGTCAAATTAATAGGCACTGGAATGCCATATTTGTGGAAAACGTGCAATTTTAATTTTGAGCGGTCCACTGCACATTCATTTCTGCAAAATACCGGTGTCATCAAAATGCTCATTGGGGTTGTTCGGGCTTTTAATATTGACGACCTATCCTCAGGATAGGTCATGAATATCAGATCAGCGGGGGTCCGACACCTGGAACCCCCCACCAATCAGCTGTATGAGGAGACAGCGCACACAGTGCACGCAACGTGCCATCTCCTGTCTCTCCTCCTGGTCACCGCTGACCGCAGCAGTGAACAGGAAGAGAGACGGGAGACGGCATGTGCGGGTGCACTGTGCACGTCGACTCACCATATAGCTGATCTGCGGGGGTGCCGGGTGTCAGACCTCCGCCGATCTGAAATTGATGACCTATCCTGATGATTGGTCATCATTATTAAAAGACCGGAAAACCTCTTTAATACCTTGAGGGCAGAGTTTCGAAAATGGTATCACTTCTCAGGAGTTCTATTTATCATTTCACCCTTCAGTATCTACAGTTGTTAGCAAAAGTGGTGTAAATCAGGCTTCAAAATGTGATGTTCTTATACTCCTGAGTAGAGATGAGCGAGTAGTGTTCAATCGAGCCGGTATTCGATCGAATACTACGCTATTCGGCATACTCGATTTCGATCGAGTATAACGGCGATGGCGCACTTAGAATTCGTTTCCCCTCCCACCTTCCCTGGCGCTCTTTTTCCACCAATCACCATGCAGGGGGGGTATGACAGGCCCGCGGAGCACGCTGGCAGCGCGAAAACGGCGTCTACATGGATTGGCTGGAAAAACCACGTGACCTCGAATATTAATAACTCAGGTCTTCCTGCTCGTTCGCATATGCTGCGTGAACTTAGTCAGGGACAGAGGCTGGAGAAGGGAGAGATAGGTTTTAGCTGTTGGACAGGCAGGAGCGTGATTAAAAGCCCTTATCAGGGCTACTATAGTGCAGTACAGTGATAGCTTTACTACTATATACACTCTGCAGAGAACGGCTGCTGTATTCAGGGATAGCTGCTGGAGTAGGGACAGAGAGAGGCATTAGTGGTGTATTAGGTGCTCTGCTACATACCAAACTATATTTGGCACTACTGTTCTGCGTTCTTTTGGCTGCAAAACCCTGTTATATACCTAGTGTGTATATGCACCATCTGATCTTCTGGCAGTATACGGCTGTGTACATTTTTTTTTTTTTAAATACAGTTTCTTTGGCTCTAGTGTTCTGGTTCTGTGTGCCTGCAATACCCTTTTTGTATACCAGGTGTAAATACCCACCGTCTGACCTGTTAGTACACGGCTGTGTACTCAGACATATTTAAAAAAAAGTCCTGTTATTTGGCACCTGTATTGTGCGTTCTGCGTGCCTGCAAAACTCTTTTATATACGTGCTGTTAATACCCACCGTCTGACCTGTTAGTACACGGCTGTGTAATCAGACATATTTAAAAAAAGTCCTTTTATTTGGCACCTGTACTGTGCGTTCTGCGTGCCTGCAAAACTCTTTTATATACGTACTGTTAATACCCACCGTCTGACCAGTTAGTACACGGCTGTGTAATCAGACATACTGTATTTAAAAAAAAGTCCTGTTATTTGGCACCTGTACTGTGCGTTCTGCGTGCCTGCAAAACTCTTTTATATACGTGGTGTTAATACACACCGTCTGACCTGGTAGTACACGGCTGTGTACCTAGAAATATTTAAAAAAAAAAGTCCTTTTATTTGGCACCTATATTGTGCGTTCTGCGTGCCTGCAAAACTCTTTTATATACGTGGTGTTAATACACACCGTCTGACCTTGTAGTACATGGCTGTGTACCTAGAAATATTAAAAAAAAAGTCCTTTTATTTGGCACCTGTATTGTGCGTTCTGCGTGCCTGCAAAACTCTTTTATATACGTGCTGTTAATACCCACCGTCTGACCTGTTAGTACACGGCTGTGTAATCAGAACATATTTAAAAAAAAGTCCTGTTATTTGGCACCTGTACTGTGCGTTCTGCGTGCCTGCAAAACTCTTTTATATATGTGGTGTTAATACCCACCGTCTGACCTGTTAGTACACGGCTGTGTAATCAGAACATATTTAAAAAAAAGTCCTTTTATTTGGCACCTGTACTGTGCGTTCTGCGTGCCTGCAAAACTCTTTTATATACGTGGTGTTAATACACACCGTCTGACCTGTTAGTACACGGCTGTGTACCTAGAAATATTTTAAAAAAAAGGCCTTTTATTTGGCACCTGTATTGTGCGTTCTGTGTGCCTGCAAAACTCTTTTAGTATACGTGGTGTTAATACACACCGTCTGACCTGTTAGTACACGGCTGTGTACCTAGAAATATTAAAAAAAAAGTCCTTTTATTTGGCACCTGTACTGTGCGTTCTGCGTGCCTGCAAAACTCTTTTATATACGTGCTGTTAATACCCACCGTCTGACCTGTTAGTACACGGCTGTGTAATCAGACATATTTAAAAAAAAGTCCTTTTATTTGGCACCTGTACTGTGCGTTCTGCGTGCCTGCAAAACTCTTTTATATACGTGGTGTTAATACACGCCGTCTGACCTGGTAGTATACGGCTGTGTACGCCAAATATTGTAACCAAAAAAAAAAAATGCGGAGGGCTAGTGGAATCGGACGTGGACGGGGGCGCGGAAATGCTGTTGGGGGCCTTGTTGAAGCCAGTGGGGATACAATGCGTGCTGGTGAGGGGCAGCCAGGATTCCGCTCATCCAGAATCCCTGCCTTTATGGGACAGTTAAGCAGGGGGTGGGTTACACTGCTGTTGAGGCCTGAGCAGTGTGAACAGGTGGTGCAATGGATAGCCGATAGCGCTTCCACACAGTTGTCCACCAGCCAGTCATCCACACAGTCTCACTCTGACCCTCCTTCCTCCACACCTGGCCAACAGAGTCATCCCACCCTTGACCCCTCCCAGGAGCTCTTTTCGGGTCCTTTTTCAGATGTGCCGGAAGAATCCCTGGAGCTACCAGAGGAATTTGTTTGTAGTGATGCCCAACCACTTGAGTATTCGCCATCTCCTGCTGATGTGGACCCTGAACCAGCATCTGTTATCATGAGCGATGATGATGATGAGACGCAGTTGCCATCAAGGGAGGCTGTTGGAATGTCCAGTGGGCAGGAGGAGGAGCAGAGTGAGGAAGTGGAAGAGGAGGTGGTGGATGACGAAATGACCGACCCCACTTGGCCAGGGGTGATGTCCAGCGGGGAAAGCAGTGGAGAGGTGGTGGTCTGCGCAGCACCGAAAAGGCACAAGGCAGGCAGAGGCAGAGGGATGTCCAGAGGCAGAGGGATGTCCACAGGCAGAGGGATGTCCAGAGGCAGAGGACAGTCCAGACAGAGAAGTGAGGCCACAGCCAGCAGGGCCGAAGCTGTTCCCGGCAGCAGGCAGTCGCGCGAAGCTCCCCCATCGAGGCCTCGTACTTCTGTGGTGTGGAGATTTTTAATGTTTGTGCGGATGACAAACTGAGCGCGGTTTGCACACTCTGCCACTCAAAACTGGAGTAGGGGCTCTGAGAAGAGCAATATGACCACCTCAGGCATGCGGCGTCACTTGGAAGTCAAGCACTGGGCTGAGTGGGAGAGAGCAAACGCAATACAACCTGCGCCAGGTCTTCCTGCCACTGCCTCTTCCCCTTTGTTGTGTGCTGCCACTGCGGTCCAGACCTCCAGCCAGGACACCTCCACATCTGCCTCTGCCTCGACTACTTTGGGGCCTTCTCCTGCTGCCTCCCCTTCCCCCGCATCTTCGCCTGCACCTTCACACTCCTCGTCCCATCAACTGTCCATCTCGCAGGCGTTCGACCGCAGGCGGAAGTACGCCTCGAGTCACCCCCAAGCCCAAGCCTTAAACTGCCACATCTCCAAACTGCTGGCCCTGGAGATGTTGCCGTTTAGGCTTGTGGAGACGCAGGCCTTCCGCGACCTGATGGCGGCTGCCGCACCTCGCTATTCCGTCCCCAGCCGCCACTACTTTTCCCGGAGTGCCGTCCCCGCCCTGCACCAGCACGTGTCGCGTAACATCAGGCGGGCCCTGAGGTACGCAGTCAGCGCAAAGGTCCACTTGACCACCGACTCGTGGACAAGCGCTTGCGGCCAGGGACGATACATCTCTTTGACGGCACACTGGGTGAATGTTGTGGAAGCGGGGACGGGGTCGCAAAGAGAGACGGCCTACCTACCACCCCCGCCCAAGATTGCCAGCAGGGGTTCTGATAAACCCCCCTCCTCTTCCTCCTCCTCCTCTGCCTTAACATCGCCTAAGCCGCTAGCTGGAAGCGTTGCAGCACTGGCGCGGGGAGACGTCAGCAGGCGGTGCTTAAGCTCATCAGCTTGGGCGACAGGAAGCACAGCGCCCCAGAGGTGAGGGACGCCATATTGCAGCAGACGGAGATGTGGCTGTCGCCGCTGCAGCTAGGACCAGGCATGGTCGTGTGCGATAACGGCCGTAACCTGGTGGCGGCTCTGGAGCTTGCCGAACTCAATCACGTACCATGCCTGGCCCACGTTTTTAATCTGGTAGTCCAAAAATTTCTAAAGACTTACCCCAACCTGGCAGAGCTACTGGTGAAAGTGCGGCGCTTGTGCGCTCACTTTCGGAAGTCAACTGTAGCTGCTGCTAGCTTAAAAAAACTCCAGCAACGCCTCCATTTGCCTGAACATCGGCTGTTGTGCGACCTGCCGACTCGCTGGAATTCCACCTATTCCATGTTGGCCAGGGTGTGTGAGCAGCAGAGAGCATTGATGGAGTACCAGATTATGAATCCACGCGTGCCTCCAACTCAGCTCCCTCAGTTTGCCAACCACGAGTGGCCATGGATGGCAGACATATGCGATGTACTGCGTATCTTTGAGGAGTCCACCAAGAAGGTCAGCAGCGAGGACGCTATAGTGAGCGTAACCATCCCGCTCCTATGCGTCCTTAAAGAATCGCTCATCGCAATAAGGGAGAACGCATTGCACGCAGAGGAGACGGGGGTAGGAGGAGACGCAACGGAGCTACACAGTCAGACCACACTTTTGTCTGCTTCTCGGTGGCAGTTGCAGGAGGAGGAGGAGGATGAGGAGGAGGAGGACGACGTGGAGGTGGCTGTGGAAGAGGAGGAGGATGCTGGCGGCGAGGGTAGCAGTCAGGCTGTGTGCGTCCCATTGGTTCAGCGCGGATGGGGCGGAGAGGAGGCGGAAGAGGAAGAGGAGGAAATGGCAAGTGATCCTTCTGGTGGGGGCAGTGACGTCATGCCTATTCAGAGTCTGGCACACATGGCTGACTTCATGCTGGGCTGCTTTTCCCGGGACACACGTGTTGTCCGGATAGTGGAGAACAAACTGTACTGGGTCTTCGCACTCCTGGACCCCCGGTATAAAGATAACGTCTCCTCTTTTATTCCGGTAGAGGAGAGGACGAATCGATTGCTGGAATACCAGAGGGAACTCGTGCAGAACATGATGGAGATTTTCCCACCCACCATCGCTGGCGGCAGAGAGGAGAGGGTCTCCCAGAGTCCCACAACATCGATCAGGCCCACAGCCACCAGGGGAACACTCTCCAAGGTGTGGGACACGTTCATGGCACCCCCTCGTGCAACTTCCATCACTGCGGGGCCCGCTATCAGCAGGAGGGACAAGTATCGGCGGATGTTGCGGGAGTACCTGGCAGACCGTACCCCTGTCCTCCCCGATCCCTCGGCGTCCTACACTTACTGGGTCTCCAAGTTGGACACGTGGCTGGAACTGTCCCTGTACGCCTTGGAGGTGCTTGCCTGCCCTGCCGCCAGCGTGCTATCAGAAAGGGTGTTCAGCGCAGCCGGGGGCATTATAACCGATAAGCGCAGCCGCCTGTCAACCGACAGTGCCGACAGGCTGACGCTAATCAAAATGAACAGCAAGTGGATTGACCCGGACTTTGCTTCTCCAACAGTGGAAAGCAGCCAAAAGTGAAGTGCCATCTGTATGAAGTGCCATTTCCTCCTCCACCTCCTCCTCCTCCTCCTTAACCGCCGTAGAATTGCTCCGTAAAAAAAAAAAAAAAAAAATATTTATGGCTCACCTCTTGGGCCTACAAGCAATTTTTATCATGGCTCACCTCTTGGGCCTACAAGCAATTTTTATCATGGCTCACCTCTTGGGCCTACAAGCAATTTTTATCATGGCTCACCTCTTGGGCCTACAAGCAATTTTTATCATGGCTCACCTCTTGGGCCTACAAGCAATTTTTATCATGGCTCACCTCTTGGGCCTACAAGCAATTTTTATCATGGCTCACCTCTTGGGCCTACAAGCAATTTTCAGGCCCTCTTGGGCCTACAAGCAATTTTTATTATGGCTCACCTCTTGGGCCTTAATACAATTTTTAAGAGGTCTCACCTCTTGGCCCTACAAACAATTTTTATTATGGCTTACCTCTTGGGCCTTAATACAATTTTTAAGAGGTCTCACCTCTTTGGCCTCCACTTAATTTTTTCGAGGGCTCACCTCTTGGGCCTCCATATAATTTTTTCGAGGGCTCACCTCAAGCTAACTTTGCGCACTCATTAAAATATTTTCACAACAAGGACCTAAGAGCCCTCGATGGGAGAGCTTTGTGTGGGGGCCTGTTATAGTGAAGAGATGCGGCCCTGCGGGCTCTAGCCTGCCTTCTCCATGAGCCTCTGGCCAGCCCACGGCCCCTTCCTGCCTTTTGCGGTCCTACGCATCCCTCAACATCCCCACTGCTTTACCTGCTAGACATGACACTGGGCCAGGTCGGGTCACTGACTTCGTCATACTCAACCACCTCCTCTTACACTGCCTCACTTTGCTCCAACAGCCTCCCTTGCTGGCAACTGTGTCTCATCATCGTCCCTAATCATTTTACACTTTAGTGCCCGTTCCACACCACCATCAGCTAGAGATGGAGCTTGCTCCAGTGTTTGGGCATCAGAACAAACAAAATCCTCAGATAGCTCCTGCGATTCTTGCATGGGTGGGAACACTGGGTTGATAACATTGGGCAGGGTGGGAGGAAGGAGGGTCAGAGTGAGGTCCCTGCAGTTTCTGCAGGCTATCGACGAGACTGGACTTTGTGGACTTGACTGGGTGGTGGACAGATTTAACAAATCTAGAAGGAGAAGGAGGGGTTTGCCGAGCTGTCTGTAAGGGTTGCGGAAATCCAGACAGAACCAAGGCCCAAAACTTGGGTGGGGGTAGCAGGTTTGCCCGTCCCCGCCTCCACAACATTCACCCAGTGTGCTGTCAGGGAGATGTAGCATCCCCGGCCTCAAACCAAAGTGTTGGTGGTCAAATGGCCTTTTGCAGTAACCGTGTTACTCGGGCGTGGATGATGTTTTGGGACATGTGCCTGGGCAAGGCAGGGATGGCACAGAGGGAAAAATAGTGATGGCTTGATTGCTTTCCCCCTTGCCTATGCCATCTGTGGTTGTCATAGGCAACGTGATTTTAAGGGGTGCAGAATTTTATCTTCTTTTTTGTCTAGTTTGGCTTGGGGTCCATGGCAATGTAGAGGAAAGAAGGTTTCCTTGTATGGTCTCACTTTACAGAGAGGTTATATTGTCTTTGGAGTGTATTGTTGAGAGGCTGTGATAGTGGCGTAATAGTGCGACTTGGGCGCGTTATATGCACCCAGACATGCTTCCCCTGCTGTCCCAGTTGCATTCCAGCAGTGTTGGCATCCTTTTCTGAGGTTTCAGGGTGGACTTGGTGACCTCCAAGTGGTCGAATTGAGATTTCCAAGTGGCGAGCATTTTTTTCCCATAGACTTTAATGGGATTCGATATTCGGTCGAATAGTCGAATATCGCGGTCTATTCGAATCGAATTTCGAACTTTCGAATATTTCACTACTCGCTCATCTCTACTCCTGAGCCCTCTCATACATTCAGACAATAAAATTGAACCACATGTAGAGGGTTGCTAAAACCAGTAAGCACACCATAATAGTAAGATGGGCACAACATATCGGGCACTGAAATACTATATCTGTTGAAAAATTTCCAATTTTCAATTTGCACCATCTGCTGTGTAACACCTGTGGGATCAAAATGCTCACTCCACCCCATAATAAATTCCTTTAGAGCTGTTTCCAAAATTGGGTTCCTTTTATGGGGTTTTGCTGTATTCAGGAAAACATTCTTAACAAATTGTATGATGCTTTCTCTTCTGTTACCCCTTGTGAAAATGAAAAATGTGGGGCTAAAGCAACATTTCCTAATTTTCTTTGCTGCAGCTGCTGTCCGTATGTCTCATTATTATGCATATGTTACTGGTGTTTTATTCCTATATATGGATATAGGAAGTCTCTGCATTAAGTATACTAACCAGTCCACATTTTAATAAACTGTAGTTCATTTTCTCTATTTTAATACATAGGAATACCTATGTATTGCAAATTTCAATGAATCACTGTCCACATGTAAAGTCCACAGGCAGCTGTAAAGCTATACCTCTTGCACAAAACTAACAATGATTCACACCCCTGGGGGGTGTTTGTTAAGGTGGTATTGCTCTGCCTAATGTATGTGCAATGCGAGCACCAATGGATCACAAAACATTGATCGCGCAGCCTGATTACACGGAGCGATGCAAACAGAATGCGGGAGGAGCAATTTGTTCCTCTCGCATTCTGTTCTATTCATTATTTGCTGCAGATCCCTGATTACACAGGGAGATCTGCTGCCGTTAATCGGGCATCTTTCATCCTGAGCGTTTGCTCATTCATATGCTGATTGACTGTTCAATTATACAAGCCAGTTATCAAGAACAAGTGTTTCTATGAATGCTTGTTCCTGATAATTTGCTGGTAATCATTTGATCTCCAATTTTAGGCACTTTAGACTGTCTTTCAAACAGTCAGCCCCAGTGAAGGCAACTGCAACGGGCAAAGGGAGCCTGCCTACTGTACTCATGATTAGAGATGAGCGAATCTATTAGCCTCTTCTTAGATTCGATACGAATCTTGGAAGTTTTCTGCTGTGAAGCGAATCCGAATTTTTTGAGATTCACTTAGTTAGATTTGAAAATGTTCAAGGCTTTCTACGCATTTGCTACGTACTTGTTCAATAAATTGTACGCTAATGCTACATATAAGTTAGTTTATACGCTGATGCGTACAAATTCAGTTAATTAGCGAACTTTTACTGTTAGTTCGTTATTTGTGCGGCAAAAGCCTGGGAAGAAAGCGGTCACCTGACCTAGTGGGCAGGGCTTGCTCTGATTGGCTCAGGCTCGGTAAGCCAGTGACGCATCACTTGTGCTGCGACTGCTGAGACGAGCAGAAGCACTGTGTGTGAAGTTCTTAAAGACGGAGACCTGTTTTGTTAAAATTGGGATGTAATCGTTCTGGGAATCAATATTACACATATCAGGGATAGTGCAGGGCAAGTGCAGGGCCAGTGCAGGGCTAGTAATTAATCAGGCAGCGAGAGAGATAGGAAGAGAGACAGGGACAAAGACAAAGACCAGCTGCAGGGCCACAGTCAAGTGAAAAATGTCTGGAATGGATAAGCAAAAGGGGTCCAGTTCCAGCCAGACCTCAAGCTCCAAAACAAAGGAGAAGGTGGCACAGGGCAGCAGTGCCAAAGGACCTGTAGCCAGAGCTTCTACTTCTGCAATTCGTAATAGTTGGCCACTGTTCAATCAGGCTAAGTCACAAAGGAGCAAAATTGTAGTGGAGGAAAAAGTGGATGAGGTAGTGGAGTGGATGGCACGCACATCTCAGTCACAGCCGGATGATCTGCTGTCATCTGCTGATACAGTATCCATATGTAGCCAGGGGTCAGACTCAGAGCGTTCCTCCTGCTCCACCATTCCGCTCCAGAAAAGCCCATCATTTTCTGCCACCTCTCGGGCTTCAGTGCCCCCTCCTAGTGGTGTCCCTTCTGCAATTTATAAAATAAAAGGCCACCGAACCCCACCGCATAATCTGGCGGTTATAGAGGACAGCCTCCCTGAGGATTTCTTAGAGGGCAGTAAGAGTTTGGACTGCCAAGAATTGGAGGTTAGTGGGGAACAGCCTAATTTGCAGTCCGAAAAAAGTGGTGGGGAGGAGTCTGATGATGAATCTGATGTGTTAGACCGGAGGACCTGGGAGGCGGATGGAGCTGGTGAGGAGGGTTTGATCTCCGAGGAGGAGGGTGGTAGTAGTGGCAGCAACAGAGGGCAGAGGCGAATTAGGCGCAGGGCCAGGCCTTCCTTGGGAACTAGCGAGACCCCAAGTATAGTGGGGCCGGCACCAGATTGTAAGCGTGCAAGGGCTACAAGCTTGGCCAGCTGTGGAGGGTGCACGTCGGGTGTGTGGAAGTATTTCACCACTCTGCCGGGGGACAGCAGCACGGCCATGTGTAATTTCTGTAAACAGAAATTGAGCCGTGGGAAAGCCACAAATGTAGGGGCCACTGCTCTGTGGAACCATCATGCCGCCAATTTAGAGCAGCACATTAATACTGAAGAGCTGGCTACTTCTCCCGGGGTCCCTCGCATCAGGCAGGCCACATCCAGGGGCGTAACTCAGTCCGCATCCAGGGGGGTAACTAGTACATACACCTCATTGCCCACTACGTGCATGTCTCCACCTCCTCTTATTTGCCAGCCGTCCATTGCCGAGTGCATGGCCAGGAAGCAGGTTTACGCCACAAGTAATCCAACAGTGCGCAAACTGAATTGTCATCTGACAAAGTTGCTTGCTGTGCAGTCTCTGCCGTACAAATTAGTTGACTGCAGAGCTTTTAGGGAGCTAATGGCTTGCGCTCAGCCATGCTGGCAGGAATCATCTGTCTGCCTTATTTTTAGGATACGCCTGTCACTCCGTAAGCATGTGAGCATACAGCTCGCTATCCTGGCCAGCGTACCCGAGGAGCCAGTTCTTTCCATCACAGCCTCTCTCTGAGACACTTCAGTGTCCCTAAAAGTCTCATCATCGTCATCCTCCAGATCCTCTAGCTGTGTCTCCTCCTCCTCCTCGTCATCATCATCCTCATTAAAATCTTCCTCCTCCCCCTCCTCTACCTGAAGCTCCTCATCCTCATCCTCCTCCTGCGTCGTAAGGGAACTTTGGTGATCTATCAAGCGGTGTGGCTGAAGACCGTTTTGCCACTGCAGTTTCAGCAGAGCGTGGCGAAACACATAAAAATGGCTCAAATGAGTGCAAAGCTTCCGCGACTTTGCCAGCACTGTGCGCAGGCCATGGAATGTTTTTAGAAATCTCTGCACCACTAGATTTAGGACATGTGCCATACAGGGAGCATGCGTGAATTGACCCAGGTTCAGCGCTGCCACTATATTTGTCCCATTGTCACTCACTACCTTGCCCACTTCCAGCTGGTGTGGAGACAGCCAGCGAGCTATTTACTGCTTGATGTAATGCAGCAAGCGCTGGCCTGTGTGGCTGCTGCTGCCAAGACAAATGACAATGATGAGACTTTCAGGGACACTGAAGTGTCTCAGAGAGAGGCTGAGATGGAAAGAACTGGCTCCTCGGGTATGCTGGCCAGGATAGCGAGCTGTATGCTCACATGCTTACTGAATGACAGGCGTATCCTAAATATAAGGCAGACAGACGAATACTGGTTGGCGATGCTTCTGGACCCGCGGTATCAATCCAACATGGGGGATTGTTTTTCTCTCCAGGAAAAGGAGAAGAAATTAGCATCATTGCAGGAGAAGCTAAATAATAACCTGGCCGTCGGGGCGTGGCCTAGCCGGCATGGAGTAAGGACGCAGAAAGACAGGCTCTCCACAGAATCCTGCAAATATCCTGGACATCCTTGTGTGGGCTCATGGAAGAAACACCCAGAAAGGCAGTGTGGATGCCTACCTCTCCAGAAGATATCATTTGGAGGTGCCGGCGGCAGATCGGGAGGCAGAGCAGGACGATCTGAGGAGAAGGCGCTGCGCTGGGTTAGGCGAGTCTGTATCCACCATCACAAGCGGCAAGTGGAAGCACGTGGGCAGCACTCCGATCGGGCGAGAGGAAAGGGTCCGGCGGCGCCTGCATTACCTGGGCCGGTTTGGGTGAAGAAGTGGGGGACTGCGCTACTTACCTGAGGAGGAGCGGCAGCTCTGGCTGTGTGAGGGCAGCGGCCATCTTGGTGGTGAGAGCACGTGGCGAGGAGAGGAGGTTCGGGCACTGCCTTGCAGCGCTGTGCTGCTCTCCTTGTTGGAGGACAGAGAGGGGCTCCCAGTTATCCTATCTGGTCTGAAAGGGCCCTGGTGAAGGAAGTCCTGGGAACACAGGAACTGTCTAATGCATGGGAGCTCTGCATCTAATAGAGAGAGGGGGAGTGAATCGGCTCGCTGCTAGGTGTCTTATGGACATTGCTAGGGGGATCCTCAGATTCACACTCCAGTTTACTCCATCTGCTTGTTTCCTCATTCTAAAATGGATTTCTCATAAAAGCTTGAGAGTTGCTGGTTTTCTACAGTAGAAGTGCTTTGTGAAGGAGCTGCTGCCTATATTGAATATATCTCTGTTAAAAGTCTGCTGAACATATATGGGGCGTAAGACCTCAGTGGTGCCTGTCCAGACCTCAGGAAAGATATTGATGGATAGTATGAGCCAGACCGAGGAGGAAGACTTTGTGGGTGATAAGCTGGACGAGTCTCCTCAAATAGAAAAGATAATGTCTGCTATCGCATCCTGTCAGGCCGCCCTTACTGCAAAGATAGATCATCTGCAAAGCGATGTTAATTTCTTGAGACATGATATGGAGAAAATGAGGGGCCGCACCGCTGAGGTGGAACGGAGAGTGGGAGAGATGGAAGACACTGTTCAGGGCACCTCTGAATTAACTAATTCGCTGCTGCAGCAAGTGAAAACACTTCAAGCTAGAGCAGAGGATGCGGAGAACCGCAACAGGCGAAATAATGTTCGTATCTTGGGCCTCTCTGATAGTTGTATTATCACCTGTACAACTATCCCAGTGTTTTGTAATAGAAAGAGCGCACAGAATCCCTACTAGGCCTCTACCGCCTGGGGCGCCAGCGAGACCATTCATAATGAAGATTTTGAATTACAGAGACCGGGACAGCATTCTTGCAGCAGCCAGAAAGAAAGGGGCTGTTCGTTTGAGAACACTAACATATCCTTCTATCCGGACTTTACTACTGAAGTTAAAAAAAAAAAAACCACGGCAATTTGCGCCAGTTCGCGCTAGACTGAGAGCATTGGGCCTGCAATATGCTATGTTATATCCGACGAGACTGCGAGTCCAGGTGGATGGGAGTGCCCGTTTCTTTACCACTCCAGAAGAGGCTTCCGATTGGTTGGATCAGCGCCGTCCAAGAGATTGAGGACGATTTAATTAATTTCTTTGAATGATTAGGAGGTGTCCTCTTTCAAAAAAGTGTTGCACATATCTTTCTTACATGCTAACTGCCTATTTGGGAAGGAGGGGAGTGGGGTTAAGTGGGTGTAGTTGAGAGCCACCAGGGTTGGTGTAACTTTGTATTGGTTGAGCAGCCGATGCTGCTTTACGTCCTTTAGTTGAGTTAGTATTTTGCAGGAGGGGAGGAAGGGGTCGGTTACAGTAAGTAGGAGTTCTACCTTTTCTAGTTAATAGCAGACAAGATATCCGCAGTTGCTGCATGTGGATAAGTTAGTAGGTCAGAAGGGGTTGGTAGTATGAGATAGGCCTCTAGTTGAGAGCTAGGTTAGGTTTGAGTTCTACTACAGTTTAGTTTAGGGATCCAAGGTTCAGACAAATTGGGATGATGTGTGGGCAGGGTGGGGGGGGGTGGGGGTTTTCATGTTGGAATGAATGTGGGTTTGAATGTCACCGTGGCGCTGCGGGGTCTTGCGCTCCGAAAAACATGTTATGCTGTTTATTATGGCAGACATTAGATTGATTTCTTGGAATGTGTGAGGCCTCAACTGTAAAATCAAGAGAGATCTAATCTTTAATTTTCTTAAGCAATATAACCCTGACATAGTTGTTTTGCAGGAAATTCATTTAAAAGATCGGAAGGTTTTGGCACTTCGAAGACCGTGGGTTGGGCAGACGTTTCACGCAACATATACAAGTAATGCGAGAGGGGTGTCCATCCTGGTCAGTAAAAAAATTCCTCTACAGTTGCGTACGGTGCAGTTGGACTTGCAGGGTAGATATGTGATTATGGACTGTTTGATACGGGGGAGACCGATAATTGTGGTAGGACTGTACGTGCCCCCTCCTGGAAATAAAGCTTTGCTGGATGAAATAATGAGCAGAGTGGCACAGGTACCCCCATCTCCGATTATATTACTGGGAGACTTTAACGCGGTATTGGACAGTCAGCTAGATAGACTAAAACCGGCAGTCAGACTTAATCCTATGTTGGGGGATTGGGCTGAGGCGCATGGCCTTGAGGAGTTGTGGAGGTGGCGGAATCCTACTGTTAGACAGTTTTCGTGCCATTCCTTGTCGGCTAATACCATGTCACATATAGACCTGGCGTTTGGCGGTTCAGATTTATTATGTATGGTGAGGGAGGTGGACTACTTACCCAGAGGCATATCAGACCATGCCCCTCTTCAGGTGGTTCTTTCTTAGCCATTAGAGGGTCCGGCCGGAATATGGAGACTTAACCCCTATGTGGTTGCAGGTTATCCCGGTGGAGTCCAAATGTAGTCAGGAGCTTGAGGAGTACTGGAAAGTCAATGATAACTCGACCAACCCGATAACAGAATGGGAGGCAAGTAAAGCTGTCATGAGAGGGGTCTGTATTGGGGCGATTGCAGCACATAGAGCAGAGCTTAAGATTACACGTACCAGACTAGAAGAGAACTTGAGAGTGTCAGAGGAGAAGTATACGAACGACCCGGAGGAGGATAAGAAGGAGAGATGGATGTCTCTCTAGAGGGTATATAGACTGCATCTGACGAAATATACGCAGAAGCGTCTCCTTAAAAGCAAGCATTTGGTTTTTGCGGAGGGGGACAAGAATGGGAGAACTTTGGCTTATCTGGCGAGAGCAGAGGTACCTCAGACGGTGGTGGCTTCAATTAAACTAGACTCTGGGGTACTGGTGTCTGACCCAGAGGAAATTTGTGCTCAATTTGCATCTTACTATAGCGGGCTTCATAGTTCCTCTGGGTCCTCTTCGGTTGAGGAAATTAGGGGGTATTTGGACCGGATTAATTTTAGTAGATTGGATAGGGAGGACAGAGAAATGCTTGACGCGTGGATCTCTGTGATGGAAATTCAAAAGGTAATAAATGGTATGGCAACCCGCAAATCTCCGGGTCCAGACGGCTTCCCTGCTGAGTGGTACAAGAAATATGTTAAAGAAGTTAGTGCAAAGCTTGACTCTTTGTTTAAGCACACCTTTGAGAGCGAGACTCTACCGCCCTCTTTTTATGAAGCCACAATTGTGGTGATACACAAAGCAGGGAAGACGCCGGATCAGTGTAGTTCCTACCGACCCATCTCACTTATCAACTTGGATGCTAAAATACTGGCTAAAGTTTTGTCAGTCAGGTTGGCAGGAGTCATTTTATCCATTGTAAGTCCAGATCAGTCGGGCTTTATGCCAGGGAAGTCTACGGATATTAATCTCAGAAGGCTGTACTCTAACTTGCAAATTGAGCATGACAACAGGGGGAACAGGGCTATAGCTTCCTTAGATAATGAGAAGGCATTCGATTCTGTTGAGTGGCGGTTTCTTTGGGTGGCTCTAGAGAAGTTTGGGTTCCCGAGTAATTTTGTTAAATGGGTACAATTACTCTATTCGAAGCCAATGGCTAGGGTTAGGGTGAATGGGTATTTGTTTGCCCCATTTCAGTTGCATAGAGGTACCAGACAGGGATGCCCGTTATCCCCGCTTCTGTTCGCATTGGTAATGGAGCCGCTGTCAGTCCTGTTGAATGCCTCCAGGGGTATTGAGGGTTGGGACATTGCCGGTATTGAATGGGTATGGTCTTTTTTCAGGGTTGAGAGTTAATTGGGCCTAGTCAGTGTTATTCCTGGTGGATGAGGGTGAGGGGGTTATAGTCACGCCCAAGTCAAATCTGCTGGTGGTGAACTAATTTAAATATTTGGGAATTATTATACAAAAAGATGTAGAGAAATTTGGTCCTCTGAACATTACACCCACGATGGACTACATCACCCGGAGACTTAGGGCTTGGGAGAATCTCCCGTTGTCCTTGGTTGGGCGCATAAATATATTTAAAATGATACTGCTGCCTAAGCTTTTGTATATATACACAGGGCATCGCCCATTGTCATTCTGAAATCACATTTTGTGGCGGTTGATAAATTGTTGACTCCTTTTCTCTGGGCTAATGCACGACCTAGACTGGCTAGAGACACTCTGAAGGCTCCTTATGTTAGAGGTGGTTTTGCGCTGCCAGACATGTACAGATACTTTTGTGCTGCTTAATTGGCTTATGCTAGCTGGTGGGTAAGGGTGGATGCTAATAATCCGGCAATAGTTCTTGAGGCTGCCCTCTTAGGATCCTATGAAGCTTTAACAAACCACCTTTATAGAGGGGGGAAATCACAGGGGTAGGGCTCTAACTTCCTGCATGAAAGTGGTAATTAGCGTATGGAAAAAAATGGTCTGGGTATGGGGTGATAGGGGAGGAGGTGAGGGGTGGTCGCCAGTTATGCCTCTGTGGAGAAACCCGAAGTTGAATCAACTGTATACTTTACTCGACTTTAAATTCTGGCCACAGCATGGGGTTAAATATTTAGCCCAAATATATCAGGAGGGTACTTTTAAGACTTTTCTGGAGCTGAGGGATGAGTTTGGCCTACCTAGGTCTAGTCTTTTCCGGTACTTCCAACTAAGAAATGCATGCATAAAGCAATTCGGGAAAGATAATGTTAAAATAGAGCATGATGAGGTGGAGAAAATAGTTAGACAGAAGGTGCTAAGTCGCCCAGTATCCTATCTTTATTCGGGACTGGTGTCCCGACTTCCCACACCACTGACTAGCGCCATGGCCAGATGGGAAGTGGACATGCCTAGGCTAGAGGATAGGCATGAGAAAGAACTCACAACTGCACAACTGGAGGAACACTGTGATTAGTAGTAGAGATCAGCTGATCCAAGTTAAATGGCTGCACCGGGTGTACTTGACGCCAGTCAAACTTGAACGAATGAAGCTTTTGAGTAGTTCACGGTGCACTAGATGTGACCAAGGGGTAGGTAAGCTATTCCATATGATATGGGAGTGTCTCATAATAGCAGGATTTTGGGTGGGGGTGCATGAGTTTCTGAACCTGAAACTGGGTTTGCCTGCTGTGTGATGAAGTATGATGCAGCAAATTTTCTCTGCCTCCCAACAGCCGCAGCCAAGTGAGTATGCCCAGACCACCCGCCTCAACGAGCAGGTTCAGGCTTACCTGCAGTCTGGCTCGCAAGCAAAGCCTCTTCTCAAACCCCCTGGACTTCTGGGCAGGCAGAATACAACAGTGGCCGGAGCTTTCCCACTATGCACTAGGGCTTCTTTCCTGCCCAGCCTCAAGTGTCATGTCAGAGAGAGTTTTTAGTGCCGCTGGGGGGGGGGGGGTGACACCCAAAAGGACCAAACTGTCACCTGGCAGTGTGCAAAAAAGCACCTTTATAAAAATGAATCAAGGCTGGATTACCTCGGAATTTCATACTCCTATTGCTGAGGCAGGTGATTAGATCAGGCCTTGCAAGCCAAAATAGTCCAAGTGTCTTCCCACTGTTGCAGTCAGCCGGCCCATAACCTTACATGCCAAACGTCTTGTGTCATGTCATGGGCTGTGTGAACCCGTTTCCAAACCAAAACCCTTTTAAAAACCAAAAATTGTTGTCTACCTCCGCCTCCGTTTTCTACATTAGCGCTTAGCAGGCGAGTAGCTGTTGTTATACACCGTTATATTAGTTCTATTTAGTATTCTTAAATTTGTTTTGGAGCCTTTACTCCCCCCCCCCCAAAAAAAAATAAAAAAGTTCGGACACACCTTCTCATTCAAAGAGTTTTCTGTATTTTCATGACTATGAAAATTGTAGGTTCACACTGAAGGCATCAAAACTATGAATTAACACATGTGGAATTATATACTATTATACATGTGGAATTATATACTATTATATACTAAAAAAGTGTGAAACAATTGAAAATATGTATTATATTCTAGGTTCTTCAAAGTAGCCACCTTTTGCTTTAATTACTGCTTTGCACACTCTTGGCATTCTCTAGATAAGCTTCAAGAGGTGGTCACCTGAAATGGTTTTCACATCACAGGTGTGCCCTGTCAGGTTTAATAAGTGGGATTTCTTGCCTTATAAATGGGGTTGGGACCATGTGTTGTGTTGAGCAGAAGTCAGGTGGATACACAGCTGATAGTCCTACTGAATAGACTGTTAGAATTTGTATTATGGCAAGAAAAAAGCAGCTAAGTAAAGAAAAATGAGTGGCCATCATTACTTTAAGAAATGAAGGTCAGTCAGTCCGAAAAATTGGGAAAACTTTGAAAGTGTCCCCAAGTACAGTCACAAAAAACATCAAGCGCTACAAAGAAACTGTCTCACATGAGGACCGCCCCAGGAATTAAGACCAAGAGTCACCTCTGCTGCGGAGGATAAGTTCATCCGAATCACCAGCCTTCAGAAATTGCAGGTTAACAGCAGTTCAGATTAGAGACCAGGTCAATGCCACACAGAGTTCTAGCAGCAGACACATCTCTACAACAACTGTTAAGAGGAGACTGTGTGCAGCAGGCCTTCATGGTAAAATAGCTGCTAGGAAACCACTGCTAAGGACAGGCAACAAGCAGAAGAGACTTGTTTGGGCTAAAGAACACAAGGAATGGACATTAGACCAGTGGTAATCTGCGCTTTGGTCTGATGAGTCCAAATTTGAGATCTTTGGTTCCAACCACCATGTCTTTGTGCGACGCAGAAAGGGAACGGATGGACTCTACATGCCTGGTTCCCACCGTGAAGCATGGAGGAGGTGTGATGGTGTGGGGGTGCTTTGCTGGTGACACTGTTGGGGATTTATTCAAAATTGAAGGCATACTGAACCAGCATGGCTACCACAGCAAGCATCTTGCAGCGGCATTATATTCCATCCGGTTTGGGTTTAGTTTGACCATCATTTATTTATCAACAGGACAATGACCCCAAACACACCTCCTGGCTGTGTAAGGGCTATTTGACCAAGAAGGAGAGTGAAGGGGTGATACGTCAGATGACCTGGCCTCCACAGTCACCAGACCTGAACCCAATCGAGATGGTTTGGGGTGAGCTGGACTGCAGAGTGAAAGCAAAAGGGCCAACAAGTGCTAAGCATCTCTGGGAACTCCTTCAAGACTGTTGGAATACCATTTCAGGTGACTACCTCTTGAAGCTCATCAAGAGAATGCCAAGAGTGTGCAAAGCAGTAATCAAAGCAAAAGGTGGCTACTTTGAAGAACCTAGAATATAAGACATATTTTCAGTTGTTTCACACTTTTTTGTTAAGTATATAATTCCACATGTGTTAATTCATAGTTTTGATGCCTTCAGTGTGAATCTACAATTTTCATAGTCATGAAAATACAGAAAACTCTTTGAATGAGAAGGTGTGTCTAAACTTTTGGTCTGTACTGTATATATATATATATATATATATATATATATATATTTAAAAAATAAAAAATGGAATGAAAAAATAAAATTGTTACACTGTTGTTACCTCTGCCTTCCGTTACAAGTTACATTAGCGGAGATTGTTATACTCCACCGCAGTTTTAGTAATAAATAATAACTTTGAACAAATAATAAATAATATATAATAAACAAAAGAAAGGACAAAAAAAAAAAGTTACGCCGGCCTTTGCCGACGTCTGGCCATCATGTCCTGCATTTCTCTCAGCTCCAGCTGCAGGCCGCGAATAAGCTGGGAGACAGCATGGAGTCTGGTCTCAAATTGGCGTAAGGCTGCCTACAATTCAAAGTCAGTGGGGATATCTGTAGGGGTGGAAACAGTAATATAATTAGTATGATCGAGTTAAAGGGGTTGTCCCACGAAAAAAATTCTAAACTTTCAAACCAGTACCTCGATCAGAATACTTTACCAATTGCATGTCATTATATTTTTGGTATATGTACTGGAACGAGTTATTCAGTGACATGTATCTGTATTGAGCCTTTTTTTTTTCTTTGAACTGCTCACTGAGAAGGCCACACATGGTCAGTTGGGGGATTTGTACTTACTGGACACCCATACTGAGTGGTCTTCCCATGATCCAGGGGAAAACTCCTCCCTGACAGTTGGAGCTACAAAAGATAAAACAGAAATTTAGCTTATATTTTGAAGACAGAAGGTCCACCCATTACACTTTTTATTTTACCTACCTTCTATACCTCAGGAAGTTGGGCTGGTAGTGTTGGAGGGGCAGGTGGGGTCCTCTTTTGCTGGGGTGGAGGAGGGTGAGGGGGGCTCCTCTGTGGTGCAGCAGCTGACAAAAATCATTAAATAATGGCATTACATTCAACTCTAATGAACAGTTGTAACTTCTGATACATGGGAATAGTTTGGGGCTGGATCCCATTCCTAACCACTAGTGCTCTTATATCATTGCAGCTGCACTCCCATAGTTTGGATTAAAAATAAATTAAATAAGTTTACACTTACTAGAATCTGTAGATACTGTAGGGGCCGTTCTGCCTCGACGGTGACTGTAGTGACGCCGTCGTTGACGGTGCTCTGCAACATAAATCCGCACACAATTGTTATGATGACTCTTTTTAATACTAACACTGTATACACTACTACTATGAAGATATTATGGGTGAGAGAAGGGCCATATTCATTTTTTCCTTCTAAATAGGTATGTACTGCGATAGATATCGTTATCACAATAAATTTCTTAATATCGTTAACACGGTGGGAATACTTTTGATATCGCCCACTCACATTAGCTGCAGCATGAGCACGTCTGTGAGTCTGTGTGTAGTAGGAGGCTGATCCGGCCGCTAATCGGCAAGAACTCCGGGAATTGGCAGGACAAATACTGCAGAACAGCCTTCAGGATCACCACCATATATGTGAAAGTAGCCTAAGGCAAATTACTGAGAAGGGGCACATATCTGAGAATACCTTCACTTGTTTGGTGGAGTTAGAGGCATGGCCTATTGCTGCAGCGCACTACGCACGCCCACGTTGTCCTTCTATACGGTTTGCATTATTAGCACTCACTGTTATATATACAGTACAGTGCACTAATTTTGTAACATGTTTTTACTTTTCAAGTATTTTGCTCACCCTGCCGTATTGCTGCACGGATCTCAGTAAGCCGCTCTGGGCACTTAAACTTCAGATCGGACCATTTCCGCTGGATCTGGCCCGAGGTCCGCACAGTTTTGAAACCATGGCGCAAGCCTCTGATCACCTGCTGGATCATCTCCTTTTTATACTGGTTTGTGTGGCAGTGTGTGCCAACGTAATCCTCCTGGTCCATCAGCCGGATCATGTATTTAAGCTCTCCAGAGCTAAATGCTGAGGATTGCCTGGATGCCATTTTTCAAACTTCGCTCTACCTCTGAGGAGTGCAGGCCATGGCCTAGCGCCGTGCGTGCCTGCGTATTACGCAATCGCTAGACAATAGTACGCTGAGGATTCGTACGCAATTTGTACACTCATGCATACGTGCTCAAAGAAGTTGCGTACCTTTACAAAATGGAACGTTCGTTATTAGTGCACGAATGTTCGCAAAACACTACTTAATAACGTATGATTTGTACGCAGATTCGCCGAATAGATTCGTTGAAGGTATGAATCTTTTGAAAAGTTCAACGAATATTCGGCAAAGCGAATTTTGGATGATTCGCTCATCTCTACTCGTGATACTGCAGATTGACAAGTGTAGAAAGGTCAGGATTGGAGTTTTCTCAGTAGTTTCAACGTGTGAACTGTATAAAACCAGAAAGAGTTTTGTGTGAACCTGGCCTAACATCCCTGTTTCTTCTACATAATATGCCAAATCAGAATGAACAGTCTAATTCACTGAGGTTTAATTTAAAATGATAGGAGGAAACTTTTATGTCAAAGGTGTTTTCATCTGAGAGCTACTCCATTCACAGTGCCAGATGGTTTGTTTTATTACTCCTGACAAGATTATATTTCCTGCAAACTTCCTTTGATGATAAACATTGCACATAATTATACAAAGTGTCACATAAACGTTGAGTGCTTGTTTGCAAATGGGAAAGCTTGCTTGTAAAACAGTCTAATTATGATGTACAGAGATGTAGTCTACTGATTAGCTCTGACTTTGCAGGCTGGGTTTACACGTTCAAGTTTTGTAATGCTGTTTTTGAACCCAAAACCATGTGTAGAGGAGAGGAAAGGCACATTTACATTGCTCAATTGTCAGACATATTATAGGGAACGAACTTACCTATGAATGCTTGTTCCCGATAATCTGCTCGTATAGGTGCCCCAGATCACCCGATGAATTAGCAAAACGCTCGCTCATCAGGCAAAATCATACCGTGTAAACAGCATTCTGTTGGCAAAAAAAAATTAATTTGTATGAGGACGAGTGATAGCAGTAGCCATCGCTCATCCTCATACAGTCAAGGTGTTCACCACCATTGATATGCAAGCAGTTGTAGCATTCCTTCCCGATAACTGCCCGTCGGTGAGGTGTATATGTCTCTTTAAAGAGTCTCTGTACTTTCACACAATTTCATTTAATAGAGATTGGTGTAACTAGCAAATTTCTAAATCCCTTCATTCAAAAAATATGCCTGAATTCATCTGTAATAATTAAAAAAAACAGTAAAGTCACTAGGGGTTTCACTTCCAACTAATTTGCAGTCCACTGCCTGTTGTCAAGCAAGATCCATCGCTGGTTAACAGAAACTCAAAAGACAGCTGAGAGGAAATGGGGGTAAGTCAAAGCTAGCTAAGATCATGAGCCTGATAAAAGAACTGCTTCTACACTGCTTCTGAACAACAGAGGAGCCTCCTGCCTTACTGTAAGTGTGATTTATCCCTCCTTATCTGCTCTGTGAGCTCCAGAGCTGAAAGCAAATTGGGAAGTAAGGGAAAGGATGTCACAGTAGTATAGTGCTGGCAGAAAGAAGACATTCCCTACTTCTAAGTGAAATTCATCTAGCTGTGCAGCTGAAACAGGGAATAATATGACTGGAAAAAAAAAAAACATTAGGATAGCCCAAATATAACTGCTCCTTCACAGTAATGATTGCACAAAGAAGCACAGCCTTTGTGCAAACCTTTTTTTTTTGAAAACTCAGTTATCAGTTATGTTAGGCAGATTATCAGAAACAAACAAACAAACATTCCTATGAATGCTCGTTCCCAAAAATCTGCCTGTGTAAAGGTGCCGCAGATCACCCAATGACCGAGCAAAACCTTCCTGATAATTGTCTGCCAGTCTGCACAGTGTAAATGCACCTTAAGTATAAAGGACAGATACTACCTTACTTCTTTGTTAATAAATTCCTGGTTTTGACTTAGGCTCCATTCACACGTCCTGTTTTTCTTTCCTGAGTCGATCCTGATCTAGATCCATTTATTTCAATGGGTCCTGAAAAAATCAGGATCGAATCAGGAAAGAAAAACAGGATGTGTGAATGGAGCCTTAAACTGCATCAGAAAGCTTGAATGTGGAAATTCAGCCTGAATTCTGCAGAGAGGTAACTTCTTTACAAAGTGTTGACCACGCCTGTGAATATATTTTGGAGCTTGCAAAATGCCTAATATTGGAAATAGAGATCAGTGAATCTAAGTTGATGAAGTGGAATTCCAAATTTCAGGAAAAATTTGATTTGTCCCGTAGTCAAATTTCCTTGTGCTTTGTGAGAACGAATCACATTATTTCTAAAATGGCTGCTGCACATGTTACAAAGTGAAAGTAAGAAGCCTGGGAACAAGAGAACACCCACAATGCCATGCAGACAGCCAATCAGCAGATGGCCAGCCCCTGTAATGTCACAGCCCTATAAAAAAGCCTCCTCATGCCCGGTCTCCGCCATTTTACAATGAACTTAGTGGAGGGAGAGACGCTGCAGGCGCTAGGGACAGTGTTTAGTTAAGACTTTATAAATAGAGATGAGCGAGCATGCTCGTTCGAGTATTAGGGTACTCGTAAGTGCTCGCTGCTCGGACAAGTATCTCGCCATGCTCGAGGAAATGGCATCTCCTGCATTTTGAATTTTTGGCGCCTATAACTCAGCCAATCACTAGCCAGGAGACTCTGCGGTAGCCCCCAGCATCACGTGGGGCCTTACATGTCGATAGCAGGGGTTGGCTGGCCAGATCAGGTGACCCTGGAATATACTAGTGATGTCCGGCGGTGCTCGGCTCAGAGGCTGTCTGGATGTCGTTAGGGACAGATCTGCTGCGTTTCAGGGAGAGTGTTAGGGCCTGGAGTACTCTCAAAAGAACCCAACAGCCCTTCTAAGGGCTACAAGACATTTTTTTTTGTCTCCTGGCTGGGCTGGCTGGCACTAGTAGTGCAGCTATCGCCATATATAACAAACTTAGTTTTTTTTGTTGTTTTATCTCAGTGATACAAATCCATTACATACAGCTGTGTGGAACCATTCTGTGTGTCACAGTTGAGCTGTCCAGTCACCACAAACCACAATCCATATTTTCTGTCCAGGTGACCCATACTGTACGTCACGTAATCCAATACGGTCATTTGCTCTCACTGATACAGCTACATTAGAAAAATCTGAGTGCTACATTTTTCAGGGTTGCAGTGAAAATAGCCACAGTCAGCAGGGGCTGAGTTTGCTCTCTGATATATTCTGCACGTTACGTTGAAAAAAAATAATAATAATTGTTTTTTTGTTGTTTTATCTCAGTGATACAAATCCATTTCATACAGCTGTGTGGAACCATTCTGTGTGTCACAGTTCAGCTGTCCAGTCACCACAAACCACAATCCATATTTTCTGTCCAGGTGACCCATACTGTACGTCACGTAATTAAAAAAGGTCTTTTGTTCTCACTGATACAGCTACATTAGAAAAATCTGAGTGCAACATTTTTCTGGGTTGCACTTAAGCAGACCAAGTCTGCCTAATCTAATAGTTTCAGTGTAATTGCTCCATACTGCACGGTACGTAATAAAATACGTAATTTTGCTCTAACTTATCCACCTATATATTAACTTGTTCAGATTGAAGAAGTTTGTGGGTTTCAGTACAGCAGGCCCATTTTTTTTTTTATATATAAAATATATAATACACTTATATAAGAAAATGTTGAACCCCAGGGCTAAGGGTCGAGGACGAGGGCGTGGGCATTCAATTACTGCAGGGGGCAGAGGCCGTGGTCCTGGGCAAGGTGAGACAGTACCTGCTGATGAGGGAGCAGGGGAATGCCGCAGAGCTACACTCCCTAGCTTCATGTCTCAGCTTACAGGGACACGTGGTAGAGGACTGTTGAAACCACAACAGTGCGAACAGGTGATGTCGTAGATTGCGGACAATGCTTCAAGTAATTTGTCCACCAGTCAGTCTTCCACACAGTCCACCCACGTTACCCAAGGGAGCACTCCTCTGGCTCCTTCACCTCAACCTCCTTCCTCCCAGTCTGCCCCCTCCCAGGAAAATTTGGAATGTGATCCGGCATACTCTGAGGAACTTTTTTCTGGACCCTTCCCAGAGTCACAAACCACTTCTCAGGTTGCTGCTGACCTCTTTCCCGATGCCCAAGTTTTCCAACTGTCGCAGTCTGTGGGTGATGATGATGACATTGTTGACTTAGTGGAAGAAGTGTGTAAAGAGGTGTCGGACAGTGGTGAAGTTGTGTGGGCAGGAAGTCTGAGGGGGGAGCAGACTGAGGAATCGGAGGATGACGAGGTGACTGACCCAAGCTGGGTTGATAAGCCGAGTGAAGACAGTGCTTCTGAGGCGGAGGCGAGTGCTGCACCAGAACAGGTTGGAAGAGGCAGTGGTGTGGCCAGAGGGAGAAGCAGGGCCAGAGCTGGTGCATCAGCAGCAACTGTTTCACGTAGTGAAGCTCCCGTGGCGAGGCCTAGATGTTCGCAAGTCTGGAGGTTCTTTAAAGAAAGTGAGGATGACCGACGGACTGTGGTGTGCAACCTGTGCCACACCAGGATCAGCAGGGGTGCCACCACTACTAGCCTAACCACCACCAGAATGCGCAGGCATATGAGTGCTAAACACCCCACTCAATGGAACCAAGGCCGTTCACCTCCTGAGGGTCCCACACGATCCTCCACAGCGTCCACCAATGTGTCCCTGCGTAGCGTTTAGCTTTCTTTACAGCAGACACTGGAGCGCAAGAGGAAATACAGTTCCCCCCACCCACATGCCCAAGCCCTCAACGTCCACATCTCCAAATTGCTGAGCCTGGAGATGCTGCCCTATAGGCTGGTAGAGACCGAGGCCTTTCGCAACCTCATGGCGGTGGCTGCCCCTCGGTATTCGGTCCCCAGCCGCCACTATTTTTCCTGATGTACCGTCCCAGCCCTACACCAGCACGTGTCACAGAACATCACCCGTGCCCTGACCAACGCTGTTTCTGAGAAGGTCCACCTAACCACGGACACGTGCTGCCGGGCAGAGACACTATATATCACTGACGGACATTGGGTTAACTTGGTGGAGGCTGGGACCGAGTCTGACCCTGGGGCCACTCATGTACTGCCCACACCGAGGATTGCGGGGCCTACCTCGGTCACGGCCTCTCAGACATACTATGCCTCCTCCTCCACCTCCTCCTCCGAATTACCATCCGTGGGCATGGCGCCTTCAGTCGGTAGCTCTAGGCGCAGCAGCAGTGCCATGGCTAAGCGCCAGCAGGCGGTGCTCAAACTGCTGAGCTTAGGTGACAAAAGGCACACCGCCCAAGAACTACTACAGGGCATCACGGCGCAGACCGTTCTGTGGCTGGCACCGCTGAACCTCAAGCCAGGCATGGTTGTGTGTGACAACAGGCGTAACCTGGTGGCGGCTCTGCAACTCGGCAGACTCACACATGTGCCATGCCTGGCCCACGTGTTCAATCTCATAGTTCAGCGGTTCCTCAAGACATACCCCAATCTGTCTGATTTGCTCACCAAGGTGCGCTGCATCTGTGCGCATTTCCGCAAGTCGACCACAGATGCTGCCACTCTCAGGGCAGCGCAGCGCCGCCTCCAACTGCCCGCTCACCGACTGTTGTGCGACGTGCCCACAAGATGGAATTCGACATTACACATGTTATCCAGAGTTTACCAGCAGCGCAGAGCGATTGTAGATTGCCAGATGTCAACTTCCACCAGAACTGTAGTCAGGTCAGTCAGATTCCT
>ONZH01014769.1:0-19118 GCA_900303285.1 Rhinella marina | reverse complement strand
TTAATGAAGGGGTTTCCGGGATTTTAATATCAATAACACCCCGCCAATAAGCTGGTTGAAAGGAAGGTCGAGCGGCAGGCGAGCACAGCCTTCCCTTCATTATTTTCCTGTTCGCCGTCGATATCGCAGTGATGAGCAGTGTAATTACAAGAAGGCGTCCCATTCACTTCTATGGGATTGATCGTTCCTATTCAAGTGTATAATACAGAGCCGTCCCATAGAAGTGAATAGTACGACTTATTATAATGACACCTGCTCACCGCCGCGATGTCAATGCCGAGCAGGTAAACAATGAAGAGAAGGCAGCACTGGCATGGACCTCTGCCGATCTGATATTGATGACCTATCCTGAGGATATTAAAATCCCCTTTAAAAGTCGCACAGCCGTTGATGAATTAGACTAGGTGTATTGTTATTAGTCTGACCTCACTTAGATGGGTCTAATTTATTTGCACATGAAAAATAGTCGCATCTGTGCGAAGAACCGTGTTGGATTTCTTGCGACTGCCGCGGCGATCCCATTCATCTCTATGGGATCCCCGCTACTCAGGGATCCTGGCTGCGACGGGTGTCGCGCGACAACTGTCGCCGTGTAGCCCTAGCCTTAATGCAAAAAAAGTAGCACTTTTACCACTCAAAACTGTCAAATAAAAATAAGCCAGCTCTGGAGTGGAGTAAAAATTAGACTGTTTGTACACATAAGTCACTTTCAGAGCATTTTTTAATTCAGGTTTTGAGATCTTGTGACGCTTCCGTTTCATTTAATACATCCGGATGAATCCGCTTTGTCCGGATCTGGTTGTATTAAATAGAAACTGAACAAACCTTTTGGGAAGAAAAAATCGGATCCGGTCTGTTCGGTTTTGCACATCGGATGCATTCCATTCTGGTTTGATCAGTTTCGCAAACCAGACAAAAAACCGCAGCAAAAAACTGAATAAACGGAACGGAATGCATCCTGATCTGGTTTGTTCTGTTTTGTCTCCACTTACAATGAATAGGGACAAAACGGAAGCGTTTTGCCCCGGTTTTGAGATCCTCTGCCGGAATCGTAAAAAAAAAAAAATAATAAATAGAACCAAAAATTAGACAACTCCTGAATTAGTCTAGAATTAGGCGCAAATGTCTCCAAAACAGGCGCACTTTCAGAAGTAATTGCAACTAAGGCTACTTTCACATCAGTGTTTTTGCTGTCTGGTTTTGAGAGCCCCAGCAAAAACGCTTTTGTTATAATAATACAATCAGAACGGATCCAGCACCATTGACTTACATGGTTTTTGGTGCCAGATCCAGCTTCTTCAGTTTTTCCATGCCGTACACAAAAACACTGCTTGCGAACACAACAAACCGGAATGGAATGCACTCTGTTCCAGTTTGTTCAGTTTTGTCCCCATTGACAATGAATGGGGACAAAACTGAAGCATTGTGCTTCAGTTTTAAGAGCCTGCGGCGCCTGTGACAGCACAACGCAGTTGTGAAAGTAGCCTAATAAAATTAGACTGCCTAAAACAGCATTCTTTCGACTTGTTGCTTGCTAAATAGTATCATGTGTCCCCAGAACTTATTTGAAAGTAATACCAACTATCTATGGAATCCTTTTTTCACATGTTTAACCCCTATAGATAGGACAGCATGTGACACATATGTAATGTCATAGAATCAGAGAGCTGTTTGCATCATTTCCTTACTGCTCAGCGCTAAATACTCCTCCTTGGAAACCTCTGATAAACCTCTTGATGGATCTTTACTATAACTCAGCCACGGGCTGCGCAGTTACCGGATCAGGTCCAGCAGAGCGTCCGCTGAGCTCATAACCGGCTTCCCACTATGTTCGGTGTTCTCCTTCTGGGCAGCACCCCCAGGGTGGATGATGGATACCATGATGATTCCCACAATCACCGCTACAAAGGTGGTCCACAAGTAGTAGGCAATGGTGATAATACCCAAGCGACTGGATGTCTTAGCATCGAGAGCAGCCAAGCCAGACATCAAGCTAAAAATGAAGAAAAGAGGAAATAAGTTAGAAATACAAGGTAAATAACAAATACTTCAATGTAATGGTAAAATGATCAAATTATATGCTGTATATAAAATGATTATTCCTCTAGTCTGCATTAAAGGTCCAGCTGGGTGTTACTGCAGCGTGCTTTTATATATTAAGAGTGGGCTGCTCTCTGAGCTACTTTCCCTACTACCGCTCCCTCACCACATCATGCCACCTCACTCTCTTGCTCCAGCTCTCAACTCCACTATCGCTTCCTCCAACCCCTCCCTTGGTAGGAAACATGACTCACCCACATCTGGCCAAAAGGGGGAGAATGGAATAGTAAGTTCTATTATATCTAAAGGAACTCTCTGCCAGATACACTACCATCTGCTAGACAACCAGGCACATTATATGTAATAACAATTGCTTAACAATATTATTAAGGCACAGTATCAAAGGACCTGGAATTAAATGCACAGATGACATTCTCTGCTAACCATTAGAGACAGTAGCTAGGTGTAAGAATGGTAGTGCCCCCTCTGGGGTTCTACATTACCAGCTGGGGGTGTCCCTGCACAGTCTGACATTATCCAATCAGTGTCTGACTGTGCAGGGACACCCCCCCCCCCCCAACTGGTAACATCCATCTGGACCTTCACTGCAAACTGCTAGCAATTCAGTCATACTTCCAACAGGAATAATAAAGGAATGGCACAACATAGAGCCGTAAGAATAGATGCTCCAGAATTGTTATCACATGGGGGATACAAGTAGTTACTACAACAAACATGTCAGGAGCGGTGACACGTCTTCTTTAAATGATAAAAATCTGTCTGCTTGTAGGCACCACTAAGCGGAACTAACTGAGTGTATATTTATACAGCAACTGTTGAGATCACTGAGAGATGTATAAATACGGGAAGCTCCCCCTAGTGGCAGCTGCAGGCATTCATAATTGAAAGCTTTAGAAAAACAGCACCACACTTATACACTGGGTGCATGGTACAGTGCAGCTCAGCCCTGCTTACGTCAACAGAGCTGAAGCAAACCCATAGACAAATGTAGTGCTGTTTTTGGAAGAAAGCTGCCCTTTTTTTGCCTTATTTTCCCTGGACAACTCCCTTAACACTATGGCTGTGTGTAATTGAGCCAGGTTAGGGTTTTAGAACCACAAAAAAACTAACACCCTTAGAAAGTTAGCCAAAAAAAAGGCGGCAATTACTGTCAATACTCCTTACCAGTATACCAGTCCACACTGAAATAATTAGGTCTCAGTGATAGCATTGTGTCATATTTAATATGGCTGAGCCATCCAATAGCAATAAGCCATGGTGACGTTTGCGACAGGGAAGGAGCCGGAACCCTGCGGCGGGGATCAGGTAAGTATGATTCCCTCCATAGGTCTGGCCACATAGGTTAATCTGCACGAATAACCCCCTTTAAAGGGGTTGTCCCATACCTAATGTAAAAAAGGAAAACCATACATCTGAGCACATGACAATCTCTTATGAACAAAGCTAGAACCAGCCCTGTACCTCACATGGATCCAGAGATCTCCCCATTCATTGCTCTGCTAGATTTATATCAAGCTGACAGCTCAAGGGGAGTGTATTTTTTGCTGCAGCTAAGGGGGCGTGTCCATGCTCTCCCTATCACAGCTCAGGAGGACAGCTGAAGGAATGAAACTGAGCATGTGCGGCCATCTCAGTGAGCAGGACAAAGAAATAAAAAGAAAATAAACAGCAGGTGGCGCTATACAGATATATTTTATTGAATAACTCAGTGGCTATGCTAAATTTTTAATTACATGCAATTACAAAAGAATTCAGATCCAGGTGCTGGTTTAAAAACAGTAGAATATTTTTTTTTTCGTGGGACAACCCTTTTAACTACTGTGGCCCTGTGCAACTGCCCAGGTTGCATATATGGTACACCCAGCCCTGGCCTGAAGCACTAGCACTACAAATGGCATGTTGCTCCTGTGGCCAGTGAATGTCCCAGTGACAGGCAGCATGGGGTAAGTACCGAATATTAGGAATTTTTTTCTTTTTGGTTTTTCATTTTCTTTCAGCCATGACTTCTGTGAGGTTTGAAATGCGTTGGTTCATGTAACCCGAACCACATGATACTGCGTAATTTCTATTAAACTCCAAAAAGAGCAAATGTAAAAAGTTTCTCAGAGGCTCGAAGACATTGGGCTACGTAACTACAGCCAGCACAGACCTAATCTGCAGAATCAGCCAAATTAATAATATTTTATTTTTTTTAGCTTTTACAACAGGCGTGAGCCATTTACATTTTAAGGCAGATTCCTACTGTATTTGGTACAATAATTGCTTTTCAGGCCCGGAGATCTGGCAGAACGTTTAGGTGACCTGTGATCTTCTGACTCGCGTGATGTTTCCTCACTCTTTGCACCTGTTTCTGTACAATATTTGCTTGTGTTTTAGCTTTTGGATATGGAAAAAGAACAGGAATCAAGTGCAAGAAGCCATCTGGGAGGTGAACGGCCCACATGTGGATTATTGGAGAAGATGTCCGGGACGCTTACGCTGATCACGCGGACGCTAATCTCACCCCGCCTACGTCTTACACAAAGGAGAGCCACACATGGAAAAGAAGATTTCACAACAACAAAGCTTGCCTCCTGTGTGACCTCTTCAAATTCCCTTGACATTTCATACTGACTTTAACCCTAGGGCAGCAATGGTCAACCTGCAACATCATGGTGGCCTCAGATGCAGAAGATGGCGGCGTATACGTGCTCAGATTTTTTCCCATATGTTCAGTTCACTATAATGGAGGGTAGCCATGCGTTTGGAGGAACGTGCGGGGTGAGCCCCTATTCTTGATGCATTGATGCAGATTCCAGACGTGGGACCCATACAGTTATGGATATGCTTATTGGCATGAGCATACGACCGTATTTTGCATCTGTGTCCGATCCGCGTTTCTTGCGGATCAGATTCATTTCTATGGGTCTCCAAAAAAAAAAAAAAAAACGGACAGCACACAAATGTCATCCATGTGCGGTACACATCTGTGTGTCCGTTCCGCCAGTTATAGAACATGTCCTGTTCTTGTCCGTATTGCGGACATGAATAGTAATTTCTAGTAATGGGAGTGAAAAAAATGCGGATTGCACGCGGAAGGTATCCATATGGACACGATCGTGTGCATGAAGCCATAACTGTCTGAGATGGAAATACCCTTGTCACCTGCTTAGGCCCTATTCGCATGTTCATGATCTGTGAAAAGAGTGTAAGTGATTCATCTGTGAAGACTTCTGTGAAGAATTGCTTGTTTGCCTGTCCGCTTTTTTGCTCTCCATGTGTTATTCGTTTTCTACGGACACTGCACAGCTGAAAGTTAATTTTCAGAGAATCCCCTATAAATGGTCTGTGAAACACAGATGGCGTCTGTGGAGGGTCTGTTTTTTTCACAGACCCATAGACTATAGAGCTTCTCTGCTCAAACATGGATGTGTGAAAACACACAATAAAATGCATGGGTATGTGTGCTGTCCGTGAATCACTGACGTGTGAATAAAGCCTCATCCTGCAGCAAGTCCGGCTGCACTATGGCGATGCCTTCATGAAGTCTAGCTCCGATTTTTCGCATGTGTGCACTGAATCGCTAGGATGGCACATGCGGACCACGTCTTCTGCTGCTTGCTGAGCAGCAAAGATAATTACTGTGCAAGCGTCGTTAACGTCACTGAACCGGGAACTGAAGGCACCATTGACTTTATCTGCAGTCACTTCCACGTTCAGTGATGTCAACTGCGCTTGCGCACTAATCATCTTTGCTGCTTGGCAAGCAGCAGAAGACGTGGCGTGCATGCACTGTGCTAGCGATTCAGTGCTTGGGAAGGGGGGGGCGTGTTTTTAACAGTGGAGGAGTCTGTATTGAGCACCAGGGGAATCGCTGGAGTGGTGCTCAAACAGCATAAGCCCGCCTCCTGGTGCTCCAATAGCTCGTTTGCGTACAAGTACTAATTTCTCCTGAACGCCAGCACTGATGCTGCAAAGAAAGGTATCGTTTTACTCAGCTTCACCAACCCTACCATCAGGGGTCCTGGGAACTTAATATGGCCCTGGGAAAAAACTAAAAGTGGCCCCATGCTGTAGGTGGGTCCTGAGGACGGTAATACAGTTGAGTTCAGGAGGGTACCTGCGGCTGTTAAGCATCAGATCATTATGTACCTATCCTGTGGCCATCAGGAGAGCTTGGCTGGCCCCCTGGGCATCAACCCACCGGGAAATTTCCCTGTAAGGTCTGTGGCCAATCCTACCCTGCTACAGTATATGCCTGGTTTTGGAGGGTTGATCCTGGTGACTGAGCCAGTCATTATTGGGCTCTGTGCCCAGTGACCCCTGCTAGACAATAGAACAAGGGACCGCAGCACTGCTCCTAGTGCGGTGCCCGTCTATAAACTAAAAACTTACATTCACTGCCGTGGGACTGCATACCCATGCAGAGTCAGGCAACACAAGGGCACAACGCTCAGATGAGTACTGCCACTCTATTGTCCTGATAATCGGTAGAACTCAAAGCATGCAGAGACCCCCAATGCCATCTTATTACATTATCGTCTATGGACACTATAAAAGAAGGTGCTCTGTAGCGCGGTATATCAATAGAGGGCAGCAATTAACAATAGATGGCGCTGGCAACAATTAATTAAAGGATGTCTTTTGCTCACTGAAGGGAGTTATGTATCGACCAGGCACATCACTATGAAGCACATATAAGACAATCATCCCCCAATCAACATGGCCGCTGCTCTAGCCTGCACGACTCAACAACTACACCAATGGCTGTGCCCCTGGACGGAGTACCATTACTGCTCACATTTTGTAATACATTGGTGCAGTAAAGATTCAGTCACCAAATCAATGAAGCGCCATGTAGAAAGCTGCATCCTAATAGCCACGTGCACAAATACAGTGCGTAAAGAAACAAGATGCAAAGTAAACATATAGGGAGTCATTTATCAGACTGGTGTAAAGTAGAAAAGGCTTAGTTGCCCATAGCAACCAATCAGATTCCACCTTTCATCTTTCAGAGCTCCATTGGAAAATGAAAGGTGGAATCTGATTGGTTTCGATGGGCAACAATGCCAGTTCTGCTTTACACCAGTTTGATAAATCTCCCCCATAGTATTGCTGAGTCTTTAAAAGCTATGAACATCTTTGGAGCACTTTTAATTATTTAATTTAATTAATTATTTTTGCATTATACACATCTTGGGTTAAAAATCATTTTTCCAATAGGTATTTATTAAATATTGCAGAATAGATGCGGTCGTGTGAATGGGCCCTAAGTCTACTGGGTTATGTGCCACTTGTGCAGGGGGTGGGAAACTAGGGGCCCACCTTGCGCAGGGGCCCACCAGGAATCCACCTGTATCCCTGTGGGCCAGTCCAAGCCTGGATAAGAATATGGTGTATGTGACTGTATATGATCTGCCAGGGAGCTAGAGATAAGGGCTACAGATGCAGCCAGCAGAGCAGCCCTCGAGTTTCACTGAGGAGATAGACCACTCTGCAGAGAGAGGGAAAACTGATGGCTGCAGAGGACAAACTACTGAAAATTTGGCCATGTGATGTCATGTTCATCTGTCACATGGCCTGGGAGCAGCTCATCCCTATTTATGTGAATGGGGCTGAGCTGCAATACCAAGCACAACCACTATACAATGTATGGCGATGTGCTCGGTAACCTTAGGGAGGCCACAGGCTCAAACAGCTGATCAGCAGGGATCAGACCCGCCAATCTCATATTGATGACCTGTTTCTGAAGATAGGTCATAAATAGGTAAATCCCAGTTAACCCCTTTAATGCAGATCAAAATCTTGCAAAATTTTAATTTTAGCCCAAGATAAGCCAGAATGCCAACAACAACAATAATAATAATAATAATAATAATAATAATAATGTGTCCTCCAAAGGGTCCATAGCCTTTAACCAAGTTGCACACCTCGCCATGAATTCTGTTGGCTGATTCTAGATATTTGCTGTTGTACGGCAGCTCCTGACCACCAGATGGAGAGGTGACACCCTCTAATCCGGCTCACTCATAGTCTACTGTATGCTCCTTGTTTGTATGGATTTTGTTTTCATGTTCTTGACAGTCACGTAGCTTCGTGCCAGCAAATTGATATCTTATTACCAATTAGGTAATGCATTACTCTGTGCTATTTCGGTAGAGCTAAGGTCATAAAAGGTCATAGGAAATGCAATCAATGGTTTCCTAATTGCAACAAATCACAGAATCAGACGAGTAGCTGTTGGTGAGGCAGAGGTAGCAGTCATACTTCAGCCCTGGTGACTGCGGGGGTCCAACTGTCCCCCTACCAGATAATAGCTCACATATATAATCAGTGGTACACGGTAGGTGAGATTTTGTATTGAGGCCAGGAAGTTTACACCTCTGCACTGAATATTTTTTCTGTAAAAATGTAACATTTTATAGTAAACATATAAAACCAAATACAATTAAATACAATAAAAACAAAATTAATCCCTTGGCGACACCTATACGCCTTTTTCACGGCGGTCACTAGGCTGGGCCGCCACCTTTTCACGGCAGCCCGGTCTAAGCGGAGAGCAGAGGCTTGGCTCTCACATGCCCAAGTGCTATTCGGGCTTTTTAACTCCTTACATGCCACGGGCAATGGCGCCTTCCGCATGTAAGCAGTGACAGGTTGCTGGTATGTGTATAGGCAGGCTGGGACCTGGAAATGGTATAGGCCCCAAGTCTGCCTTGAGTGTTCCCCAGCAGGTTGCGCCATAGAGGTACAGCCTGCTGGGGAACACTCAAGGCAAAGCCAGTATAGCACTGACATTAAAATGCAATGCACTATAGAGATAGTTCATTGTATTTTAGAAGCAATCAAAAGAATGCCTGCTATAGTCCCCTTGTGGGACATTTAAGTGGTTAAAAAAAAGTTTAAAAAAAAAAACTATTAATTTAAAAAAATTCCAATTAAAAAAAATATGCTTTTTCCGAAATTATACTATTGAAAACTACAAGTCGTCCTGCAAAAATCAAGCACTCACACAACTCCACAGATAGAAAAATAAAAAAGTTATGGGTCATGGGATGCGGCAATGCAAAAAGATTTGCTTCTTTTTTTTTTTAAAGGGGGGTTTATTGCACAAAAGTAGCAAAACTTAAATAAAAAAAAATATGTATTTAGTATAGCTGTAATCGTACTGATGCAGAGAATAAAGATAGTATATTCCACGTCTGAATGGGGCTGAGCTGTAATACCAAGCATGGCCATTATCCAGTAGACGGAGCTGTGCTTGGTCAACTGTGAGAGCCACAGCCTCCTCACTCAGCTGACCACCTGGGGTCCTGGGGAGTGTTGATTATATTCGATTACCCATTCTGAAGATTGGTCATCAATATCAGAATCTCGGAAAACATCTTTAAAGGGGTATTACACAGCATATGCCATAGATGTCTGATAGATGCGGGGGCATGGCTATAGGACCCAGGAGCTTGAGGGGCCCAAAGACCCTCTTGCCGCTTAAAGGGTTTCTGTCATCAGAATTAACCCTCTTAAACCTGCTGATATTAGCGATGTGCTAATGTCAGCAGACCCTAACTCTGCTATTATTATGTCAATTGAGGGCCCCCTTACTGCAGTAATCCTACTTTTGTAATATGTAAATGAGCCTCTAGGAGCAGGGGGGTGTTGCCCCTGCTCCTACTAGAGGCTCCGTTCTCATACCTCCTTCCACACCCGCCATCCTTGATTGACAGGGCCAGGCAGCGTTCGTCTCCTGCTGCCGGCCCTGTGTGCTGCACAGATTTACCCGGCACATAGGGCTGGCAGGAGAAGACGAGCACTGGCCCTGTCAATCAAGGATGGCAGAGCATGGAAGGAGTAGTAAAACGGAGCCTCGAGGTAGCAGGGGCAACGCCCCCCTGCTCCTAGAGGCTCATTTACATATTACAAAAGTAGGATTACCGCAGTAAGGGGGCCCTCAACTGACATAATAATAGCAGAGTTAGGGGCTGCTGACATTAGCACATCGCTAATATCAGTAGGTTTAAGAGGGTTAATTCTGATGACAGAAACCCTTTAAGAAGACACCGGTATTATAGAAAGTGCATGTTGGTCCAGTTATACCTCTGGCTGGAGAAAAGGAGTTAGGTCAAGAATTTTGTATGGGGGGGGGGGGGCTGGGGCGTTTTGGCCTCAGGCAGCACAAGGGCTATGTGTTTTCCCTGCCCCTGGCCACAAAGCACTGAGGGAAGGGGGGCCGCAGGTGAACTTTTGCACCAGGGCCCATGAGCCTTTAGCTACGCACCTAATGCAGGTCCCAACTGTGGGACCTGCACCTATATCCAGAAGAGGCATCCCCTGACCCCTGACCCACCTGGTGGCCACTGGTACAATCACACTTGTCCATTTCTGTCTGCAAATACCAAAATTGAATTTCATGACTAAGTACGAGGTAGACTGTGGTTTTTGTAAATTGCAACTTGCCTCATACTTGCCTCAACTTGCCTTACCTATGCCTTTTCAGTATTTTTCCCTGTTGACTTCAATAGGGGAACTGCAACTGCAATGAAAACCGCATGTGCAATAATTTTTTTCTCTAGGACCATAACCACAAATATGAAGAAACTGTAGCAAAAAACCCACCCCCACTCCCTTCTTTTCAAATTACAGAACCAGGTTCCTGCATAGTCATGTCACCTGGCCTGGGAGAGGGAGGGGGTTGTCAGAGGAAGCAGGAGGAGCAAGGGTGCACATAGTGGCTTGGGACCCGCCCTCAGTGCACTTAACTGTTCATTTGCATATCGAGGAAACATATTTTTTTTTCTCCAGAATGAATCAACGGCTTGCTAGGTGAAAGATATTATATCACATTCAGCTGAGCTAGACCTACAAGGCATTGTCCCAGGTCTGACAGTACATTTCCTGGTGGCAGACTCTGTTTAAGTAAATTGAAGTCATGGGTAAATAAGCACATGGGAAATGAAACCCTAATAAAACAAATAGAAATCAGAGCTAAAAAAATAACTTTCATATGCACAACAAACAAGATTTTCGGCTGTTTATTTCGGAGCAGACATCATATTGGATCTCAGGACATTTACTGAGCTCACATTCTTTCACAAATAAACATTCCCATTTCTGCTGCATTCAGCTATTCCTAATAAATTATATCACTTCATGCCTAAAAAAAAGAAAAAAAACTAGATATTTTTGCAAATCACAACAGGATGTTTCTTAAAGGGGTTGTCCATTTTGGACAATTTCTTTTGGGTATCTCACAGCTGGGCCCTACAGCTGTAATCTGAAGGGGGAAACTGGCTGCAAGTGTTTAATTCCCTTGTGGCGCCACCACAGGAGAGATGAAGCATTACACGGCTCTCACTGAATTTAATGTTTATGTAAAATGAAGTTTATGGATGTCTATGTAATGCTGTGCATGTGTGCCCTCTCCTGTCTCTCTTCCTGCTCGCTGCTGCTATGTATATGGCAAGCAGGAACAGAGACAGGAGACAGCACGGCGCGCCTTCTCTTCATACAGCTGATGGGGTCAGACCCCAGCCGATCTGATATTGATGACCTATCCGGAGGAAAGGTCATCAATATTAAAAGCCTGGAAACCTCCTTTAAAGGGGTTTTGCCATCGCATACAATGGGGGCATATTGCTAGGATATGCCCCCATTGTCTGATAGGTGCAGGTCCCACCTCTGGGATCCGCACCTACACGGAGAACAGAGCGGGGAAAGTTGAGGAGGGCGCACTGTGCATGCACAGCCGCGCTCCATTCATTTCTATGGGGCCACCAAAAATAGCCAAGCGCTGGCTCTGTTATTTCCATCAGATCCCAGAGGTGGATCTGCGCCTGGTGGTGGCCCGGGGGTCCTCCAGCCACAACTCTCCCCACTCCATTCTTGTTGTAGGTGCAGGTCCCAGAGCTGGCAGCCGCACCTATCAGACAATGGTGGCATAGCCTAGTGATATGCCCCCACTGTCTGTGATGGGAATACCCCTTTAAGTCAGAATTCCCCAATAGGATATTTGAAAATGTTTTTTTTTAAACGGTATGAAGTTATGAATGACATACTAGTAGTTTACAATGAAGGTCCAGATGGGTGTTACCAGTTGAGGAGGGGTCCCTGCACAGTCTGACACTATCCAATGAGAGTGCTGCCCCAACTGATGACACCCATCTGGACCTTCATTGCAAAATATTAATAATTCATTTATAGCAGGAATAATAGCGAAATCCCACAACATAGAGTCATAAGAATATAAGCTCCAGACTTGTTATTACATGGGGAATACAAGTAGTTACTAAAACTGACATGTAAGGAGTGGTGACAGCTCCTTTTTAAGGCCACAGTATAAATTTTAAAGTAAAACCAGTGAATTTCTAGCTTCATTTGATGTATTTATCAAATACCACATAATACCTTACGATCACTGATGAAAATATCATGGCATATCCTAACGATACACCATATCATTAGATTGGAAGACCCCTTTAATTTCCAATTTATTTTCCTTTGTATAGTGTCTTACAGAAGGTATAAGATCATCTTTGCTCTTGCGGTGGGGCTTGATCCCAAAGCAAAGACCGCTCAGTACTACGAACAGCAGCAATTATGTGGCGATATTCTTCTAACCAAATAGATAAATACAGCATCACTTTATTTAATAGTCTGATCAACATTACCCCTGTTATAACTTCTGATACTTGTATTCTCCTGCTTCCCGTAGCTTAAAGGGGTATTCAGATGTTATAAAAGGAGTATTTCTTATACAGCCCTACTCCAGCTTGTTTTTTTGCCTGTCCATAGTTGAAATTGCTTTTGCTGTGCTATTGACCAGTCAAACAACCAATCACTCCTGTATCTCTGTGTGCACATTGTTTGAGGGCCACATTATGTGTCAGGGTTCTTGCCTCTGATCAGTGCAGGGCAGGGTACCGGTTGGCTACGTGGGAGTGCTTTGATGAAAGTCCGGATACTGTTTCTCCTTGTGGAGATCACCAGTTAGCATAGGGAGTCTTATAGCCCAGGAAATGCTCCCTGGGGGGAAAAAAAAGGAACATTGTGGCTTACCATATAGTCCAAGTCAAGTCCACTGCCCGTTAAAGGGTCAGACACTGACTTATAGGGTAGCCATCCAATGGTTGGGACTAGAGAGCTAGTAACCACTAAGTAACCACCCCATTCATTTCTATTGGAAGAATCACTTCCATACAAGTCTATGGAAGCGATTCTTCCCATAGAAATGAATGGGGCGGTGAGGTGTAATTACACCTACTCACCACTACCCCCGTTACGGCCAGCATGTAAACAGTGAAGAGGAGGCAGCGCTGATACTGCGCGCGCCTCCTCTTCAAAAAGCTGATCGGCGGGGGTGCCGGGTGTCGGACCCCCGCTGATCTGATATTGATGACCTATCCTGAGGATAGGTCATCAATATATATAACTCGGAAAACCCCTTTAAGCGGTGTAGTTCCTCCAAGCAAATATGGATTTTCAGCTTTTGCTTGGGACGGTCACTGAAAGTAGAGGGTACGGCCACATGGTCACGTTTTCTGGTGCAGTTTTGGAAGCCAAAACCAGGAGTGAATTCAAGAAAAGAGAAGTGGTATCTGTCCTTTGTACTTTCTCTCCTTTTATGATCTATCCTGATTTTGGTTTCCAAAACTGCATCAGGGAAACCGGACCGTGTGGTCATAGTTTTTGCACACCTGCCAAGCTCATCCTGTAGTGTAATGAATGGACATTGTGAAAACCTGTGATATGAAGAAATTATTTATCAGATTAAGTGTAGACCTAAGTAAACACCAGGTTGCATTCTTGGTAACTTGCAGTTCGCAACACGACCCATTCACTTTCATTACACTGCTGTGTGCAGTACAGAAGCATCGAAATGCTGTGATCTTTGGCCGTTGTGACATGTGCCCAAATCTGCTGTTTATCCTAGCCTGAATCAGACAGTTGACAACTATCTGCAGCATCGACTTTCTCTCACATGGGCAGTTTTACCAGAGATATAGGGTACAGCCACACCCACACGGTCAGGTTTCCTGATCCAATTTTGGAAGCCACATGAGGAGTGGATCAAAAAAAGAGAGAATGGATGAAGGACAGACATGACTTGTCCCCTTTTTTTTAATTCACACCCCATTTTGGTTTCCAAAACTACAGCAGGAAACCAGACAGTATGGCCGTACCCTTATAGAAACACAGTAATACCATTACACTACATTCACTCCACAACGGACATCGCTCTTGGGCATAATAAAACACACTCAGCAGTCAATGTTTCGCTCCAGACTCGATGGAACCACGCAATTGTTCCTCATTACAGATATGTCCCATATGTATCACATTTGTTCCGTAGACTGTGAATCATGAGTCAGCACAGCCTCAGCCGCTCAAAAATTTACTCTGAAATTTAATGTTTCTCGTGAATTGGAAAATGTTTGTGGTCATTTTAAGAGATCTGTGCCGAATATTAAGGAAAAAAAAATCACGAGCTGCAATGAACGCACCAAAAAGTGACATCCATCCCATCATTAACAGTAAAGGAGCTGTCATGCAACACGAAAGTTTCAGAAAATCTTAGTCACGTACTAAATTCTGGCACTAAAGGTAGAGATGATACGCCTTGTATTCTATGCTCCTCTCACAAAGACTTCTTCACTGCTGGTCATACCGTACAACCAATAATTGTACCAAGGGGCCCCAACATTTTTGGATATTGAATATCCCCTAGATCTGTGATGGCTAACCTCTGGCACTCCAGCTGTGGTAAAACTACGACTCCCAAGATGTACACTTGCTTGGCTGTTCTCAGAACTCCATAGAAATGAATGGAGCATACTGGGAGTCATATTTTCACCACAGCTGGAGTGCTGCAGGTTAGCCATCACTGCCCTAGAGACAAGCTTGTATTTGGAAAATTAAAGGGGTATTCCAGTAATAAAAATTGACAGCGTATGCCATCACTTACTAACTGGTGGGAATCTGAATGCAGGGACCCCACCATTGACAGGAGCGCAGGGGCAGTTTCCTGTTTCTCTGCGCAGTGCTGCCCCCATACAAGTTCCTTGGAGAGAACTACATCTGCAGTATTCAAGAAGTGCCGAGGCCCCTCCATTTCAGGAATCGTTCCAAGAGTCAAATTCCCACTGATCAGCAAGTCATAGCATACTGTACAAATATGCTGCCATGTGCTGTGACTAGAATAATTTAATTGACTACTCATTTAAAGGGGACCTGTCCCCTCTCCTGACATGTCTGTTTTAGTCACGACTTGCATTCCCCATGTCACATTTCTGGGGCGTCTATTCTTAAAACTCTATGTAGTACTCTTCCTTTATGATTCCAGTTAGAAGTTATGAATGAATTACTAGCAGTTTCCAATGTAGGTCCAAATGGGTTTTACCAGTTCGGGGTGTGTCCCTGCACAGTCTGACACTGGCAGTAGCAATTGGATATTGTGAGACCGTGCAGGGAGACACACCCCAATCATTGCAAAATGCTAGCAATTCATTTATTACTTCTAGCAGGAATAATAAAGCAATAGCACATCATAGATTCATAAGAATAGATGCAGATCCAGAATTGTTATTACATGGGGATGCAAGTAGTCACTAAAACAGAAAGGGAACCTGTCAAACTGAATATGCAGTCTGAACTTCCAGTGCCATGGTATAGAGCTGAGCAGATTCATTTATAGTTTTGTGAGTTAAAAAAAAAATCAATATAGCTTGCATTTCATTTATTTAAATATCTGCTCTTTTCATGCTCAGGAATCCATTGGGTAATTATCATGATTGACAGTTATCTCTATAGATACGGTCATACACAGTCATACCACTCACTTGACCTCTCTCCAGTGCAGATTCCTTTCTTAATATGTTTATAGCAGTTGGATAGTGTGCAGTAAGCTCCCTCTGGTGGTGGCTGCTGGTAGTAAGAATATTATCTTTTCAATGTAAATACACTGATGCCCTGTCAAACTTACTCAGCCAGCTGGACCCACCGCCTTCTGCCTTCCTCTAGTTAGGCCTGGCCGCTGCATTTGTTCTGCCTACTCATGTTGGCCGTGGCCTACCTGTCACTCAACCTTTCTCTTGCACTCTCTCCCCTGGCTCTTAAAGTGCTTGCATGTGCATCCACAATCTTCCCCAGCTAATAGCTGGCAACCTGTGGAGATTTAAGGCAACTTTCCCAGTAGGAATGTGCCTGAGCAATAAGGTGTCTAGCTTACTACATCCTTGCAAAGGTGTTGTTACTGCCAGTGTACCAGCCTCTGCCCATTTCCTGACTCTGATTCTCTGCTGCCTGATCTTACCTGAGCCTGATTTACCATAGTGACCTTATGATGTCCTGACCTCAGTTCTGTTTTACGTGTTTGCATTAACTCTGCCTGCCCTGACCCCATTCTGTTACTGACATAAGAGTTCTGCCTTTTACTTCTGTGCAACATACTGGTGTCTCTTGACCCCCATGGGTTAGCAGCCAACCACATGGAGATGCTCTAACAAGTAGGGCCTAGTGCATTCCTTGCAGCAAAGTCCAGATCCCTGTGTAGTCAAATGCGTTAGTTGGCACAGTGGTTCAATACTCTCTGCCAAAAACCACTGTATTACAAAACGTATGCTTCAAACACTATAAAGACATACTTTATATGTCTATATAGTAATAAATCAGCACTGACCTAAAATGCCAAATGTTGCTGTTGCACCATTGTACGCCTAATTAAGTATCACATATGATGAATAAGCTGCAGAAAACACTATATCATTCATGATCTCACCATCATTATTTTATTTCCAGTAAAAGGCTGCTATATATAGAGTCTTAAATAAAAACACTAAATTACACAGAAAAGTCAAGGATTTCAGGGACTGTTCAGGTCATGTTATACCATGTGGCTGCAAAATGAGATCTTGGCACTTACTTTATGTTTTTATTGCCCTTTACCATTTGGTTTTATGAGTGTTTGTGACAGAAATGGATAAATACAATTCATTGCAGCAACCAAATCCATGAAAACATCTGGCATAAAGATCACTTGATGATTCGTGCATGCCCGGGACACAGGCCAGCTGAAGTGAACTAATATAGAAGGAAAGCCTGACATCTCCATGGCCACTATTTCTACTATAACCTCTTATTAAAAGGAACATTTTAAAGAAGTTATCTGGGAATTCGAAAATTGGTGAACTGTCCTCAGGATACAGCATCAATATCAGGTCAATGGGAGTCTGTCTCCGGCATCCTGACAGATCAGCTGTTTTTCGGGGGTGCTCATGCAAGTGCTGCGGCCCCTTTAAGCAGCTGATCGTTAGGGCTGCCAAGAGTTGGACCCCCCTGATCAGATATTGATGACCTATCCTGAGGATATGCCCTCAATATCTAAATCATGGACAATCTCTTTAAGGGTCCTGAATTAATTTTAGCAAGCCCTGTGCTTAATAGTGGGTGACATCACTTGAAGGGTTATTCCTTTTATTTTTATTCTGCCACTAATGTACGTGAAAAAGTCTGTGATGAGTGTGCGTTGCAATCTCAAGGAAGATAGTGAACTCGCTATAATCATTCCCCTAGCGACACCACTTACATGTAAAATTCTAGTGAGGGAGATATGCCTTTTAGGTAATTTATTGAATGTACCATAAGAAATAATGATAAAGAGGAAAAGGAAAGGAAAATCCTCTCTCCAGCTCTGTGAAGCGTGTCTGACAAATAGGAAAAGACTGCAGGTTACATATATGTGCTAAATCACAGATTTTTTTCATAAATGTAGCCATGGACATTCACATATTTATTTGTCATATCGTGCAGGATGTTTTTATCTTTGTTTTTTATCTATTCTCTGTGATTTTCACACATATATGAGCTCACAGAGCAGAAGACATTACAAGATGAATGACATATGAATTACAGCATAGATAACTTCCATAAAACCAAATATAACAATGGTCACTACATATAACAGAACAAAATAATGTTCAGTTCAGAAGCACAACTATTTTAGGATTTAATGGCATATCTTGTGGAGGCTGGAGGCTGCTTGCTCTGTTGCTTGTGTACCTCCCATAGACATCAGTGCAGGAAACTGCACACAAGGTGTGCTACTTCCCCATTAAAGTGTATGGAGTCTGTAGGGGCTGGAATTCAATTACCTGGGGTCACCAGACTCTGTACTTCCAGTAGGTAAAGGTCCCAAAGGTGGGACTTGCATCCATGTATGATATATCCTGAAGACAGTGGCGTACATAGAGAAGTAAGGGCCCCATAGTAAGGATCAAACCAGGCACCCCACACAGGACAGAAGGGTTTTGGGTTTTTATCTAAACCCCTTTCAATGACCCTTGGGCCATTTTTCCAACTGCCTCGTTTGCTAAAAGTTGTTCCTTTAGAGGGTAGAGTCCTGGCCAAGTTATCACCCCCAGTAGAAGAGGAGATGATCCCAACTAAGACTGGGCCCCCTCTTGCCCTGGGCCCCATAGTAGTCGCATGGTCTGCCGCTATGGTAGTTATGCCCCTGCCTGAAGATGCAAATACCCTTTTAATCTCCATATTGCTCAATTAACATCATACTCAAAATCATAGAGGGGCACCTAGACTGTACTGACAGGAGGAAGATACTATCCCTGCATCCAAAATATGTATAATGAAATGTTATGCAAGTTTCTAATACACAAATAGTAAACTGCAGGTGTATTTCCAATGAATTTGCCAAAAGTTGGACCCCTCAAGTTCCTCATTATTCCCTGCTGTCCATAGATGAGAACGCTCTCATTTTTATTTAAAGTCTGAAAATTTGTACAGACCTAAAAAGTTCTCACAGCTGACAGGAGGCTATGAATGTGCCCTTCTCAGGCCAAAAAAAAAAAAATCATGAAGAATGAAGATGATGTCATGGCAGTAATATTCTATCACAGTTCAGCCATATTTCTTCCTTGTAAGGGCTCGTTCACATCAGCGTTATGCTTTCCGTTTGTGTTTTCCGTTATAACATGGTTATAACGGAAAATAACGGAAACCATAAGACGGAAGTCAAGACGGAAGCCTTTAGAGGCTTCCGTTTTGATCCGTCATAATAGAAGCCTATGAGA